>BQNB010082069.1:0-22576 GCA_026074375.1 Tanacetum coccineum | reverse complement strand
GTCATGAAAATACCCAGCAAACATAAAATAATATCTGACGTCTTATATTGAAGTAAAAGGGGTTTACATCAATACTAAGACATGAAATACAACCAAAACAAGTCTAAGCAGATTGATTGTAGTTTTATATACATATAATAATATAAGTATATAAATTACCAAACTACCCTTGAGAACAAATGAAGAAAGGAAAATTCTCACAATTATATATAATAATACGTATATTTACCGGTAAGTGATTACCAGGTCGTTTTCCCAAAGATTTATGAAATTGAAACCACGTTTGTTATTTGGACAATGACTTGAATTGGTTCGAAGATGATTTGTTTTCTAAAATCCTAAAAGTGAGCAATTAAAAGGGACAAATAAACCTAACTACGAGAAATCAATACGGGAAAGTAAATTTTAACTAAAAAAAACGCAATTCCGGGAAATAAACGGGAACCAAAAACCTAGAATGGTGATTAAAAACCCTAAATTTCCAAAATTAAACCTAAAATGAATTTTTCTCTTTTAATAGACTCTAATTGACTAAAAAGTAAGTTTAAAGAAAACTAGAACAAAAACGGAGTTGAATTGAGCTTAAAAACACAAAAAACGTGAACGGAAACGAATCTCGTTCTTTAAAAATTGAAATTTTGCAATTTTAACCCTACGGAAGCAAAACTAATTTTCCTAGAAACTATATGATAAAAGAAAATTTTCTAAAAAAGAATTATATTTTTTTGATTATTTTTCTATTTTTTATGAATTTTTAAAGTTTTTAATAAAAATAAATGTTTAAAAATACTAAACTAATTATAAAAATTCTGAAAAAATTATAGAAAGTAGCTTGAACTAAGAAGAATCTAGGAAAAATAAACTCGGGAACATAGCTTATCGAATAAGCTATGAAATAAGCCAAAACAGCTTATTATACCTAAAGAGCTAAAGTGCATATAAGGAATTGATTTTGCATTACAAAAATGATAAAGACCCCAAGGCACGTTGGACGGGAGTGTGTGTTGTGAGTTGTTATAAAAGGTGAGGATGTTGAGGTTGGGGGTTCGAGCCTTGCTCACCCCCAACTTCCATCTTCCCTTTTTTTTGAAAAGTTTAAACATCAAAGTTGTAGATAAGCATTGAATAAGCTACTTTAATAAAAACAACTATTATTGAAAAGCATTAAATAAGCTGAAAAATAGCTTAAAACTTGACATATTAGACTTAACTATATTTTTAAGCTTTTGACTAAACATAATAAGCTAAAATCTAAGGCAAGCTAGTAATAATGACTAAATAAGCATACAATTAAAAGCTATATCTAATAAGCACATAAGAACTAAAATAAGCACAATTGATAAGCTAGAATGACAGAAAAGCTAAAAACCTTAAAAACACTTAAAATTTTACACTAGAAAGCAAATAAGCTCAAATAAGCAAATGACAAAACCAAATAAGCTAAAATGGACTTATACTAACCTAATAAGCTAAATTAAACCTAAATAAGCCATAAAAATAAGCAGATAAGCTAAAATAAAGGAATAAGCACTTATGGTGTAAACTGTTAACTAAACAGCCCCTTAAGGCACCTTTGAGCTTATTTATTTTTAAATAAGCTAAAGGATCCTTATGGACTTTTGTCTTATTACCCTAAAAAGTACACCTAAAATACTATTTTATAATTTTTTTTTTTTTTTTTTTTTTTTTTTTGTGGGGGGGGGGGGGGGGGGGGGGGGGGGGGGGGGGGGGGGGGGGGGGGGGGTTTTTTTTTCTTTTTTTTGGTTTTGTTTGCTAAAACAAACTTTTTTAAAACCATTTTAAAATTCAGGAGCTTAATGAAAAGGCTTGTTGAAAACAGCTTATATACTAAGAACACTTAGTTACTTTTGGTTTTGAAATTGAAAAGACAAAAAGCTTATTTTAAGGCTAAAAACAGATATGCTAATTGATATGTGTGAAATACACATATCCGTTTATACCTAAAAAGGCCCTAAATGACCCAAAACAGACTAAAAATGGCAAAAATATACTTATTTTTGTGTTTTGTGTGTGCAGGTACGGATAAGACAAAAATCACAAGAAAACCGTCAAAAACGGGCAAACACGGACACGAGAATGGAAGAACGCACAAAAAGCCAGAAAAATGGTCAAGCCAAAGTCAAAAGTGGTCAAGCAGTCAAGAAAGTCAAACCTCAGTCAACTATGGTCAACAAAAGTCAACCACAAAAAAGTTCCAAATCAGCCCCTTAAGTTTTCAAAAGTTACAATAATGGTCCCTAAGGCTTAATGGGCCCTAACTTATAAAAAAACCTACCCGGATCATAAGCCAAAACAAAAGCCTAAAACCCTAATCCATAACCTTTTATTAAACCACAGGGGCCATTCCTGCCAAAAATGAAAATCATTTTATACTTGAACTTGAGATTAACAAAGACAAGGACTAGTCTTGCAATTACCTCAAACTCACATCACCCTTTTCAGTTAAAAAAAAGAGAGCGGGAAAAATAGTTTTCACTGTTCACCCATCTCTCCCACTTATACCCTCAGATAAAATGAAGGGGCAAATCATATTAAGGGATAATTTCAGACAATTCAGGGGAAAGAAGAACACGTGTGCTAGGGTCACACATCATCAAACACTCTCATTGGTCCAAACCCACATGGGGTATGCCACGTTGGAAGACTAAAAGCACACAAAGGATGGATTTTTACACTTCAAATACTCTCAAAAGAAGCACACAAGGTGTCTCACAACGGATTGCCAAGCTGGCAATCCGTGTGAGTTTGATATGATCCAAGGGTGGAGAATTGTGATCCAATCATTGAGATGATCAAAGGGCCAAGAATTGAAGGAAGGAGTAACAAACTTTGGGGCTAGAACATTCTTTGGCAGGCTATATAAAGCACTCACCTCTCACACACATAGGGGGAGTTTTAGTTTTTTTAGAATTTTAGCTTAATTTTCTAGCTTATGTAATTTCCCTTTAAAGCTTTTTGTAATTTTCCTTTCAAGTTATGTAATCAAGTTTTATATTAATGAAATTCAGTTTTAATCTTAAATAATCTGTCATAAGCTCTTTTGTTTTCTTTCATAAGCTCTCACTTCTCTTTAAATGATAAGCTAATGTTCATAAGCTACTCAATAAGCTCTCTTAGTCTCTAAGCTAAGATAGAGCTTAATTCAGTCTTAATATCTACTTAAATCCTAAAAACAGCTTAAAACCTTAACTACTTTGGACTTAAAAGCTTTTTGAAGGTGAGCCAATCATGGAAGGGCTTACATGGACTTTACTAGCTTATCCAATAGGATAAGCTAGAGCTTGTAGATGCTCATTTGAGTTTAAGCTTCTGTTTAGCTGAAGCATCTTGTAAGTTCTTAAATTTCCTTGTCATTTAAATTCTAGCTTAATATTTACTTAATTGCTTAATTAGCTTTGCTTAAACTGCTTATTTAGTTGCTTGATTTAGCTATTTTGTGTTTCATTTTGCTTATTGATTATGTCCTTTCATCTGCTTTTAGTTTTTGTAGCTTAGATAATAGCTTACTATATAATCTGTCATAACAATCATAAAAAACTAAAAAAAAGCATTAGTTGTAGATCTTGAATTAGCTTAATTAAATTGTGATTTAGATTTTGTTAAGCTTGTTTTAAGCTAATTATATCTGAAATAAGAGATTTAGCTATTTAGATTATCATTTCATAAACTTAAGTGAAAACTGTTATAATTAAGGGAGTGTTTGGTTTAGTAGAGTTTGACTTCTTAAAGTCAAACTTAATTGTGCAATTCATTTGAGATAGTTTCAAATTCACTTCAAACTAGTAGTTAAATAGTTTTCATAAGTTAGTTTTCAAAATTTAATAAGTTTGAGCTTATTTTACTTGTTTTGCACAAGGGACCTATTCTCTCCTTTTTCTAGCTTTGTGAAAAATTATCCTAGCCTTTTAGATTGTGTTTGTGCCTTGCATGTTTTAGATACAACCATTTATGTGTCTAGTGCAGAGGAAAGCACCAAGGTAACTGCAAATGGGGTTTTTGGCCCTTGGGCATTTGCACTAGCAGTAGTAACCATAGTTACTACTGCTGTCCTTTTTAGCCTAATTTCAACTAATTGTTTGTAGGAATCATTAGCTTAAACTCAAATAGCTTATAGTTAACATATAGCTTAGCATAGATTAAGATTTACTTTTCATTTTCTAGCAAAATTACTTAGGATAATCTAGTTTAAAAAGTCATAAAAGTCTCTTAAAACAGAAGTAATTAAGTTTAGCCTTTAAGTTTTAGATTTTAAGTTGTAGCATCTGATTTTCTTATTTAAATTTATATCTTATAGTTTGATTGTTTAGTTTTCATAAGCTTAGCCTTTGAAATAGCTTAATAAGCTTTCTAGCTTAAGTGTTCTTTGAGCTTTTTGAGTTTGTTCATGAGTTAGCTGTTTTAATCCTCAAATTCAGTTAGCATTTAGTGTTTCTTAGTTATCTAGCTTGTTAGAATAAGCTTCCTTACATCTTAAGGATCCTAAATCAGTTTTTGCTTTTACATTTGAGCTTATATTGAAGATTGTGCAAGCTTTTTAGTGTAGTTAAGCAAAAGTGAGCTCAAAAGCTCATTTTCTGTAAACAGTAATTTCAAAAGCTCTTAGAAAGCTTAATTTTGGTTTTTAGCTTAAGTTGTTTTTATTTAAAGTGCTTAAAAAAGTGTTGTCTTTCAGTTTTATCATTTGGTTTTGAAAAATATAAAAAAAATGCAAAAAGGGTGTTAGCCAACCTCGAACCCACGACCTCCCTCTCACAACACTAACGTTTTAACACTTGTGCTACAATAGCTCATCCGTGAGCCATTGTACACTTTAATCCTTTGTCCTTTCTTTGGGCCTTACACCCATAAGCAATTCGTAGCTGTTCCAGCTATTTAGGGCATATGTGTTTACTTTTTGTATTTTATATTTTTCTTAGTTTTTGATAGCATTTCGGATTTCCCTAATTTTTGAAGAATTTCATTATTTAGTAGATTATTTTTAATAATTTTTCTTAGGATTTAATTTTCGAAGAGTCATAAAAAATAGAAAAAAGTTTTATAAAAATTCAAAAAAATAGTTTTTAGTATTAGAATAAATACTTTTAGGTTTACATTCAGAAAAATCATTTTCAACACTTTTAGATTATAATTTTCATTTTTAAGCCTTTATTTTAAATTTTAAAAATAGGATTTTAATTTTAAAAATAGCTAAAAATAGTTTTATGAGTTTTTATTTTATTTTAGATTTTTATAAGTTTAAAAATCATTTTTCTTAATTTTTAGGACTTAATTTGCTATTTATTAGGATTTAATTAGATTAAAATAGTTTTTAATTCATAATAAATTCAAAAATAATCAAAAAAAAAAAATTTCTTTTTCTTAAAATTTTCTTTTGTCCTAATTTAGGTTTAGAAATTTAGTTTGCATTTTTAGGAGTTAATTTTAGTATATTTGCTTATTTGTCGCGTTTTATTTGCTCCCGTTAATTAGTTTAAGTGTTTAATTACTTTTAATTGTTCATTTTAATTGTTGCTTTTATTTAGTAGTTATAGATACTCAAAAATATCTTTTCTCTCATTCAAATCATAATCCAAGCTAAAGCAAGGTTTTAATTTCACAAGTCGTTGGGGAAACGACCCGGGTGATCATTCTTCCCGGTTAAATATACGTATTATATATTATATATATCTTTTAGAGTGAGCTTTTCTTAAGGGAGACTTTAGGAAAGTTCTTAATTGCTCTTTTGGAATATTATTATATATTTTATAGTATATAAAACTACTATCACTAATGAACTTATTTTTGAAAACTAATTTGAAATAGATTAACCACTACCCTAGATCTACTTGTATGCCAAATTTCAAAACCTAAGATTAAATTTTACCCTCTAAAAATTTATGTTGAAAATGGCTGTTTGTCAGCTTATGATGCTGATGCAGTTGACATGTAAATGATCAAAAAATTAAAACCTATAAATGCAGATCTTAAGAACTAAAATTAACACTTATAAAACTCAAAACTAAAGCTAATAAGGCTGTGACAATGACTAGAAATGATAAAAGCTTAAAATGCAAATGATAACAATGATAGATTGTGACTTTTATCAAACTAACATTTGAGAACTAGACTAGCTCTATTCTAACTTATAAAACTTACTCAAACAACCTTAATTCAGAGATTTAAAACTGATATCAAAGACCAAATGGCCACTAGCAGTACTAACTTGTGGTTAGTACTGCTATGCCAAACACCCCCTTATTTTTATCAAAATTCATTTGAGCTTATGAAATAGAGATCTAGTGAACAAGTATCAAATACCAGATGTTGATGAGCTTATTAACAATCTAATGAGCAGATTTTAGCAACTGAATAAGCAGAACTAACATTTAATAAGCTAATGCTAATTTTTTAGATTTTTAATGATTTAAGAAGCAAAATTATGAAAACTATGATCTAGACTATTGAAGCTAAAAACAGATAATCAAACTTAACTAATAAGACACAATAAGCAATTATAAGCAAGTAAATATGCAGATTAAGCAGATTTAAACTATGAAATTAAGGACAGAAAAGATAAATGAGAACTTACAAATGCCTTAGCTAAACAAAGGCTTAATTTGCTCAAAGAGCTGTCAACAAGCTCTAGCTTATCACAAGGATAAGCTAGTAAAGTCTAATAAGCTCTTCCTTTGTAAGCATATCATCCAAAAAGCTCAAATCCATACTAGCAAAGGTATTTAACTGATTTTAATGGTTTAAGTAATTTAAGGATTAATTGAGCTCAAATCTAAGCTTAGAGACTTAGATGAGCTTATGATGAGCTTGTAAGAAGCTTGTGATTGATTTGAGAGTCTATAGAAAACAAGAACTTTTAGAATTTTGAGAACAAACTAAGCAAACCAGATTTAATAAAATAACTACGATTTCATTGATTTAAACAGATTACAATACTTGAAATTGAAAATACAAGAGCTTAATAAGAAATTACATTTAATTGAAAAGTTACATAAGCTAATCAAAAACTTAAAAAATGCAGAAAAGAAGATAGCTTGTGTGTGAGTGAGGTCTCTTTTTATAGCCTTGAAATGAAGCTTCTAGGTCTTCTTAATCCGCTCCTCTAAGCTTTGATCTTGACCCTTGAATCTATGTAATCATTGGATCCCAATTCTCATTCGTTGGATTGATAAGTGAGCACACGGATTGCCAACGTGGCATTCCGTGTGTCAGAGTACTTGTGCTTCTTTTATACTAAATTTAGTGCAAAATCTTGTCATTGGTGTGTTTCTTTGGATACACGTGTGGCATTCCTTGAGGGATTCAACCAATGGGAGGCTTTGAATGACGTTTTCCTTAGCTGAGATGGCACGTAGTACTTGAATCTTCTATCCCTACTGTCAATTTCAATTATCCCTTTGTTTTTCATGGGTAACTCGTCGAGAACGAGGATGAACAGTAAAATGGATTACGCGCCCTTTTTTAACTGTTAGTTAGGGTGGTTTGACCGAAAAGTTTGGGTTTATTTTTTTTTTTTTTTTTTTTTTTTTTTTTTTTGTGTTGTGTGGTGTGTTTTTTTTTTTTTTTCTTTATTTTTTTTTTTTGTTTGTTGTTTTTTTTTTTTTTTTTTCTTTTTTTTTTTTTTTTCTTTTTTTTCGTTTTGACTTGGATTGGGCCATGGTTATATAGTTGGGCTCGGTTTATATGAAATGGGTTTTGGTTTATATGTAGACAACGACCATTATCTTTTATTAATAAAAAGATAACAGTGTTAGGGTTTAAGGGTTATTATTGCAATTTGGTTTAACTTTAAGGGGTTGTTTTGGTAATTTTTGGGGTTTTGTCTTCTTGTGGTTGACCAGTTGACCAAGTTTGACTTTGAGTTGACCATTTGCTAGAAACTTCAGGAATCAAATCCCCGGTTCTTGTGCACTCTTTTCCGTTCTCGTGTCCGTGTTTGACCGGTTTGGCCATTTTCTTATGTTATTTGTAATATTCGTACCTACATAATCCCAAAGACAAAACAAGCAATATATAAGCATTTTATGCACAATTTCATCTTTTAAGGGCTATTTTTGGTATACAAATGATATATGTTTTCACACATATAAAAATTCCCCAAACTAAGTGATTGTCGTGTCCTCACGCAATATTATATGCTCTAAAACCAAATACCTCAAAACCTCTCCAAACTAAATCTTTGAAAAGTAGCAAAGACTTTCGTGGAGAGAGTTAAGAAATCACAAGTTATAAAACACCCCATTTTCCCATTTTTCAAAACTTTTTCATATATATATATATATATATATATATATATATATATATATATATATATATATATATATAATATAATAATATATATATATATATATATATATATATATTTCATATTTTTTCTTATAAAATAACTTAGAATATTTCGACTTTCATTATTTCCATAACTGTTAGGGATCATAGAACAAGATTCATTTCGATCCGAGAATGCCCCAAAAAGGATAAATTCATCGTCCCCGACTTTTCACTTACTCCAAACCAAGCTTAAAACGAAATCACCGCTAAATATCAGTTAAGATGCTAACACTACTCATATTAGCAACTTGTGAACTTTTCACTCCCGACAATTACTATATCTTAAGTGATTGTGCTATTTTGAATTTCAACCATGAATCAACGTTTTTGCAAAATACTATGCTTCACGTTCCACCCGAGAATAATAAGTTTGAAGGCGAAATCATACCATGTAGCGACTTTCGTCTCGGCACATCCCAACCTTGCGGCTAAGTGACTAGGTTTTTGACACCCCACAGAGACTAGTATCGAGACTCACGGACCTAAGGTTTCAAAAACTCTAGGTCTCCCGTATATGCATAGCTTTAAAATAGAATAGTCAAAATTCAAAAGCATATTGAATTTTAAACAAAAAAGAAAACATTATAAATCAAACTTAAAAATTATTCAATTATATCCTTCAACCTTTTGAAGCCTGCAACATCGGTTATGAGCCGCAGATGCAGCAACTTTTATCAGTCTCGGGATTTTTATTCTTACTATGGGCGTTCTTTAGAAGACTACCACATCGGTTTGAGCCGAAAAGATGTAAGTAAACTTTTAATCAACCCACAGTTTTATGGTTTAATTATTATTATTAATTAGATTAATTATTATTATTATTATTATTATTATTATTATTATTATTATTATATATATAATTTCTTACTTTATATATAGAAGACTTCTTTTTGAAAATTCAGGTATCAGTTTGAAATTAAGCTAAAATTTTGCTATATGTATACTTTAAAAATTCTTGATTTAAGTTTAATCACCAAAACAGCAGGTTTTTTTTTTTGTTTTTTTTTTTTTTTTTTTTTTTTTTTTTTTTTTTTTTTTTTTTTTGGGGGGGGGGGGGTTTTTTTTTTTTTTTGTTTTTTTATTTTTTTTTTTTTTTTTTTTTTTTTTTGTTTTTATCTTATTTTTTTTTTATATTAATCCGGTTAAGAGCTTATGGGAGAAAAAGCCACAAATTACATACATGAGCTCTTAAGATTTCCAAATAATCCTTGCTTAGCATCCAACTCATACTTAACTCTACCATTTTTTGTTCTTCGTGAATTTTCGCGAACGCTTAGCCTAAAAGTTAAGGAACAAGCTAGAGCTCAACACGCTCGATCGGGTCAAAATTTACTCTTATTCTACCCAGCAGGAAAGTCAAAATTGTGACAAAAACATTTATTTTATTTTGAAATTTTTTAAATTTTTTCATTTTTTGAAATTTTTTTGTGGGAAAACGGAGTACGTGAGAGCAACAGGCAAAAGTAAGAAAGATCATATCGAAGATATACTACCCCATACTAAAATCAAACATTGTCCTTAATGTTTCCTAGCCTAAGACTTAAAAACCCCATACTAGAACTCAAAAAGTCGATTGCATAATCTAAACATGAAGAAAGTATCACAAACATCTTTAGCCGTTTATCAAATATGCTAAAAGATAAATGTTAGTCGATAATAATCTTTAGGATATCGGATTTCCCCAAACTAATGGCAAGCAAAGGCTAGGAAGCTCGAGTGGACCGGGACAAAACACCAAACACGAGAGTCTTTAGAAAATTTTGGGTCAATCCGGCAAACAATCATAAGTACAAACAACAAAGAATCGGAAAAGTGCAAGCCTCCTCACATCACAATAGAAATAAGAAAGAATATAGAAGGATAAGCATGGGGTGCCTCCTACGAAGCGCTTTGTTTTTGGTAACCGAGTCACATAGCTTGACTCGATCCCCGAATTCATTCATCCTTGGAGAAAGTAAATGGAAGAGAAAATATCAATCGGGCTTTCATTAATGTTTGGATAAACATTTAAGCATATGAAAGTTCCATCCCGATGAGATGCCACCGGCTCTAAGTGGAGATGCCGGGGTCAAAAATGGTGTCCTCATTCTTGGTGGAGGAAAGTAAGGGAGAAATCTCAGGGTAAGTGAGATACGGAAGAAAAGTCCGAGTGACAAATATGAAGGAATCGTTAACTTCAACATTAATCTCACCTCCCCCTGGGTCAAAACATTCATCTTCATTAACATTGCTTTAAACGGCACTCGGGTTCCATGTCGAAGTTAAACTTTCAAATACGGGAATGGGATCAACGTTAAGCAAGTGTCAATAATATCCTCTTCCGGTCAAAATCCTTTCAATACCTGGGGTATCGAATCCTTTAGTCGGAAATTATATCGATCTCTTCTCTATTAGAGTCACTATCCTCAATGAGAGTAGTAGATGTGGGAAGAGACTCGATGATTGTATGAGAATTTTCCGGTGACCGAGAAGATGAATTTCCGCATAGCAACGATATTCGATTGATATAATCTTCGTGCTCTCTAATAATTCTTGGAGGAATCATGATAAGTTCACCGGTGAACTCATGGTGGAGAGGACCACTATTGGGAGAAAAAGTAACATGTTGTGGTTCATATCGAGAAAATATACCTTTGGGGAGAGAGATTATGGGTGGTATCATCACTAAGCAAACTCTCAAGATAGATTACGTCTCCTTCCGAGTCATAATAACCTTCTTCAATATACATAGGAACTTCGATAGCTAGAAAAGCATCGATCTCATCATTGTCGCCTCCTGGGTCGAAACACTCAGCTTTATCAATTGGAGCATCGTACAAAATTCTTTTCCAATCATTCATTTTACATTCCAAATCAAATAAATCATCATTTTCTTCGAAAGGTGGATCATCGATGAATCCCTCGAGAATAGAAGCAACGCTTTTCATAGGAGTAGACGGATCATGGTGAAGTAGAATCTCAATGTCGTCTCCTGGAGCGAGACACTCATCCCAGAAAGAGGTGTGACTAGGAAAGTCGACTCATCAAGGTTGGAATCATAAGAATCCTTGCACTCGATGTCCTCTAACACTTCATCAAAAAGAGGGTTTATGTCACTAGAGTTGAAATTGACATCAAATTCGAAAAGAGGGTTAGAGAAAGTCACGGAATCATCACGTGGAACGTTG
The DNA here is from genome assembly GCA_026074375.1 of Tanacetum coccineum. Classification (NCBI taxonomy): domain Eukaryota; kingdom Viridiplantae; phylum Streptophyta; class Magnoliopsida; order Asterales; family Asteraceae; genus Tanacetum; species Tanacetum coccineum. The sequence goes on along the minus strand of BQNB010082069.1, from coordinate 11,066 downwards.
ATGGAAGAGAAATCATCACACGAAGGTAAAACATTCTTACTATCACTCCTGGATGTATCCTCAGATTCTCTTGGGATTGGGACAATTTCCTCAGCACTAAAAGTACTAAGGTGCTCGACCCCATATGAAGAAACCTTTGGGCTCAATAGACCGGTAGTGATGTTGATTGAAAAAAAACCGAAGAAACTTGAGGTGTTTTTGTTTGAAATGAAAAATGCTCTCCTTGGCAAATAACTTTAAAATTCTTCAACAAGTGTGTGATAACTAGTTGGCGTTTTAGCCGTCGGCTCTGCGAGATTCTTTACTTCCTGCTTTTCTTTTTCATCGTTGTCATCTTTCGATGGAGGCAAGCGAACTAGAGCGGGTTCGTCGGTGAACTTCTTAAAATTATCCTTGCATGTGTCATTAACCATTTTAATTGACTCGTTTACATGCTTTTTTGTTGTGCCATTGACATGAAAAATTATTTGTTCATTTCCGTCCCTTAAAATAAGCACTCTTTTATATACATCAATTAAAGCACGACCGGTCCTCAAAAAGGATCTTCCTAAAATGAGAGGTACTCGAGGATCGGCTTTGAAATCGACAACAACAAAGTTAGTAGGAAAATGAAATTTCCCAACTTTGACAAAAACGTCTTAAGCGAGTCCTTTAGGATATGTAATCGATCGGTCAGCTAACTCTAAAGTCATCCGAGTTGGTGTAAGATTAGGTAAAGAAAGCTTTTTCCAAATAGAAAGAGGCATAAGATTTATGCTCGCGCCAAGATCGGCCAAGACGTGACATACATCCATTCCCGTGAAATTACATGGAATTAGAAACTTGCAGGGATCTCCAAGCTTTTCGGGAAGCTTTTTGAGGAGCATCGCTGAGCAATTCTCGTTCAACAGTATCTTAGCTAACTCAAGCAACTTTTCCTTATTCATGAGCAAACTCTTAATCGTAGGAGCAAATCTTGGCATCAAAAGTAAAGCATCCGCAAAACTTATGTCAAAACGTAAATCTTGAAACATTTGAAAAATCTTCTCTTTTTGATTTGAAGCTTTGTCACGGGACTTTTCTTGATTAAGTCGAGAAGGATATGGAATATGTTGTTTAGGTAAATTCTTTAGAACATCGGATTCCAGAATAGAAGTGGTTTTAGGCAAAGTCTTTGGAACATCAGGTTCCAAAATTGGAATGGGGGTAACCGGAGGTGGGATTTGAGCGGTACTTCCTTGGAAATTAGAATTGCTCCCTTATCCTTGTTCTCCTCGTTTCTCGATCCACTACCTTTTTGAGAAGAAGGATTATAGGAATCGAGGTCGCTCGAACAACACCACTTCGAGTAGTGATCGCTTTTATCTCACCCTTCGGTGGGAATGGTATTACTACGTAAGTTACCCGAAGTTGAGGCTGGTTTTGAAACAATCTAACAAATCATGTTTATGAAAATTATTTGATAGGTAGTTTGTTGATCATCAATGACGCTTGTTTGAGATTTTATCGTGTTTTGATTTCATTCTTAAGGTCTCCCTTTCAACGAGTTTGATTTGATTTTGCATGTTCTCAACATTTGATCGTTATTACTCTGTAACCTTGGAAAAAATTATTGAATCTCTTGTTGAACTTGATTATTAGGCACTTGAAAAGGTTAGTTTTGAAATCCTTGGTTTTGAAAATTTGGAGCATGATTATTTTGAGCTTGAAAACCTTGATTTCCATGAAAATTATTTCCCCGATTAAAATTATTCCCTTGAACTTGATTCTGATTAAACCTATTTTGACCATTGTTTTGCACCGGAGCAAAACCGGGTGGTGCCATTTGATTACTAACACGGTTCGGAGGGTTAACTTGATTGTAAGTACCCGTGGTCGCACAAACACTAGCCTGATTGTTATCGGTAGTCGGACAATTGTACCAAGAATGGGCACCACCACAAGTAACGCAAGTTTCCTCAACCGCTTTAACCGGAGCGGGAGTGACAACTTTCTTAGAAACAATCTCGACTAAGGTCGAAAGTTGATCCGCAAGCTTATCAATTCTCTCATCCGTCTTACTATCACTTTCCCTAGAAGTAGTATTTATCCTAGAAGCATTTGGTTTGTTTCGTGAATAACGTACTTTTGATTTATTTTCAATTATATTCAAAGCTTCTCTAGTCGTCTTACTCAAAAGATTTCCACCCGCCGCGGCATTTAAGGAGTCTTGATCGTTGTCGTTTAAACCGTTATAAAAGGTATCAACTTGAGTTAACTCCGTAAATCCATGGTGGGGACAAGCTCTAAGCATTTCCTTAAATCGTTCCCACGCTTCACTAAAAGACTCATCGAATTTTTAGGTAAAACGAGAGATTTTATTTTTTAAGTGAGTGGTCTTCGAAGGAGGAAAAAATTGATTCAAGAATTTGGTAACGAGATCCTCTCAAGTCAAGATTGAATTTGGTGGTTCTTTCTCGTACCACAATCTAGCATTCCCCTCAAGCGAATATGGAAACATCATAAGCTTAATAACATCATTCGGCACATCTCTAAATCGTAAAGTCAAGGTAATCCGTTTAAAACTATTGATATTAGCATGAGGGTTTTTGTTCTCTAAACCGTGAAACGGGTTTGCTTGAACTAGTTGTAACAAATTTGTCTTAATCTCAAAATGATCCACATTAATTTCCGGTAAAACGATAGCTTCTCCATACCCTTCCGTGGGTGCACGGAGCAGCTCTTCCATTGTACGTTCCGCCATTGGTGCAACTTCAACGATAGTATGAGGCTCGGGTTCGACTACGTTTGGAGCACGTCCTCTATTTCGACGTCTCGGAATGGTTACGTTTGATTTATTTGGAAAATTGGAATTTCTAGTGCGCATTCACTAAGCAAACAAAAATTGATAAAAGAAATGAGAAAATAAAATATTTTGGTTTACCGAATAATCAACAAACTTAGGGTAACTCCCTTAAGTAAAATGAATTTTACAAAAGAGGTGCGCCTTTTTCGTAAGTGACACAAACGGTAAATTTTTTAATCTTTGGTTCGGGAACCCCTCCTAATAGCTTATTTCACAAAAGAGGTGCGCCTTTTTCGTAAGTGACACAAGACGGTAAATTTTTGAATCTTAAGTTCGGGAACTTATTAATGGAATATTCACAAATTCTCTAGTAAGAGAATTAAATTGATGTGTATTTTAGTAATTAAGAGAACAAAATAAAAATCGAAAAATCCGGAAGAGCAAATATTTTTGTATTTTTGTATTTATTTAATCTTCTACTTATACTAAAAAGAAAAGAAAATTATTTTTTTACTTTTTATAATTTTAATTTTTTTTATTTTTTTAATTTTTTTTCAAAAGCGTAACTTTTGAAAATGAAAGGTTCTTCAAATCACGATCGACAAATGCAAACGAAGGAATCTTAATCACAAATCCCCAGCAACGGCGCCAAAAACTTGGTGTGCATAGTTTTTAATAAGTATAATAATATAACGATAATGAAATTCCTAAACTACCCTTAAGGACAAAGGTAGTAAGAAAAATCACACAAAAATATAATACGTAAGAAACCGGTAAGTGATTACTGGGTCGTTTTCCCAAAGAATTATGAAATTGAGACCTCGTTTGTTATTTGGACAATGACTTGAATTGGTTCGAAGATGATTTGTTTTCTAAAATCCTAATAGTGCGCAAATAAAAACACAATTAAAGTGAACTACGAAAAATGATAATGGAAATAAAGTAAACGCGACAAATAAGCAAGAACACTAAAATTAAGCCCTAAATGCTTTTCTAATCTATTTCTAATCCTATTTGATTATTTAAAAGGAAATGCTAAGGGAAACCTAAAACAAGGATGTTTAAAGCTTAAAAACAAAGAAAACAAAAACGGGTATCGAATCTCGTTCTTTAAAAATTAAACTTTCAAAATATTAACCTGACGAAAGTAAATTTCAACCTAAACCTAGAATATAATAAAAGAAAATTTTATAAAAAAGAAAATTATTTTTTTGATTATTTTTCTATTTTTTATGAATTTTTAAAGTTTTTAACAAAAATAAATGATTAAAAATACTAAACTTTGAGTTAAAAATCTAAGTAAAATTTAAAAATAGCTTATGATAAGCATAATGCAGGAAAAATAAGAAATCCTAAATTGCTAAACTAAATAAGCCGGTAAAATTCAATTAAGCACTCGAAGTACATATTAATAATATAACTCAAAAAAGGGTTAAAAGATTCTTAAATGCACCTTGAGACATAAAAGTCCCAAGGGCGCAGCGGTGAGGGGTGTGTGTGTTGAGGCTTTATAAAAGGGAGAGACTAGGTTGAGGTCGGGGGTTCGAGTCTTGCTCACCCCTGAATTCCTTGGTTTCCCCTTTTTATTTTTTTGCAAAATCCTAAAAAGCAAAGTTATAGAAAAGCTGAAAACTATCAATTTTAATAAAAGCTACTATTTTTGAAGCTAATCAATAAGCCATTAAATGAGCTTAAAACAGACAGAAAGTACTTAACTACTTTTTTACTTTTTACAAAACTTAATAAGCTAAAAACTAAAATAAGCTAAAACAAGGACTGAATAAGCTATTATTAGACTAAAACTGACCTAATAAGCTAAATTTAACTAGAAATAAACAAGCCATAATCTAAGGATTTCAAATAAGCACTTATAAGAAAACTGCATACCAAACAGGCCAAATAGCTAGTTTTGAGCTTAATTTTAAGTAAGCTAAATGATCCTTATGGGTTTCTAACTTATTCTACCTTAAACCTTAACCAAAAAGCTACATTAACCAACTTTTAAAAATCATTTTGAAAATTAAATGCTTATTGAAAAAGCTCCTTGAAAACTGCTTATTTTCTCAGTATATACTGAGTGAATTTGAGTTTGAAAAAGACAAAATGCAATTTTTTAACTTAAAAACAGATAGACAAATTAGTTATTTTATAAAAACTAAGTTCAAAAAGATGATCATTAACCTACAAACTACCTGTAAACTAAAAATCAAATCCTAAAAACTAAATTTACCCTCTGAAATCTAAGATTGAAAAAGGCCATTTTTCATTCTAAGCTACTGATGCAGTTTGCACAAAATTGACCCAAATCCATATGAAACTTGTGCAGGTTTAAAGACTTGCTTTATACACTTTTTAAAGTACTAAACTAAATGCATAATGAGTAATAAAACTAGCTAGAACCAACTAGAGCTTAAGTTGCTTATGCATCTGAACTAAATCTAACAGAAGCTAATCATTACTCATAAGCATTAATTAAAACAGAATTAAACTATCAAAGCTATTTAATCCTACTTTTATAAACCTTATATGAGTTTTAAAATGAAATCCATGGACCAAAATGGCTTCAAGCAGTATTAACTCAGGTTAGTACTGGTTGACCCAAACACCCCCTTATTTTCTTAAAAGTCATTTTTAGCTTATAAAATTAAGATTAAATACACAAACTAGTAATACCAGATAGTGACAAAGCAAGAACAGGCTTATTGAACAGATCTTAACAATAAAATAAGCTAGATTAATAAGCTAACCACTAAGCTATTTTTTTTTGGTTTTTAACTGTTTTAAGACAAATAAGGAGCAGACTAAGATCTAAGTTGAAGGACATAATAAGCATCTAACATCTATACTAAGCAACAATAAGCTAGATTAAACAACAATTATCAAGCAATAAGCAGAAAATGAACAGATTAAGCTATTATACAATATTTAAGCTACAAAAATAAAATGAAGACTTACATAAGCCTCTGCACTAAACAAGGCTTTAATATTTGGGTAAAATCCATAAATGCTTAATTTACTTTCATAAAAGACTCATTATACATACTCTACTTTTTTTATTGTTATTCTTCTTACTAAAGTTCGTATTTCTTTTTATAATACATAACTTTAGTAGTTTGTTAAGGGTATTTTAGTCATTTCTCTTATCTTCATCTCCTACCTCCCGACACCATAATTTTTGGCGAAAAAACCCATTACCAGCCATAAAGAAAATCATAGAAGTTGTCAATGACACGGTGCAAACTCAAATAATCCGTAATAACCAACTCAAACACAAATTAAAAATATGACATTGCACAAATTAATTTGTATTATACAAATTTGTTTCCAACGTTGTCAATTAATTGAGTAAGCTAGCTGAGAGCTTACCTTTAAACTTTAGAGTAGCAGGGATTAGGACTAGATTATTTAATTATTAAATCTTGAATTGAACATAAACTTTAAGGAGCATATCCAACGCCTGTCTATATTATCGAGATAAAACTGAACAAAGCTAAGACAAACGGGCGCGATTTACATGATTTCAAAACCAATAAGCCTAAAAAATATACATGATATGAGCTAAAACTATAAACGCACTATTTTAAAACGACGCTTAGATATATCTGAACCTGCCCTTCGTGAGTGAGTTGAGAGCTCTTTAATAGTCTGGAGAGAGAAGCTTCTATGTCTGTTACACGCTCCCCTTGGTCTTAATCTTGGCCCTCGAATTCTTTCAATCATTGGATCCTCAATTGTGACCGTTGGATTAGAATGTGAGCACACGGATTGCCAAGCTGGCAATCATGTATCTTTGGAAGGTTGTGCTTCTTTTGCATTTTTTTTAGTGCAAAAATTCCCAATAAGGTGTGTTTCTTTTGAGCCCACGTGGCATTCCCTTGTCAGAGTTGTCCAAGCAAAAGCTTTGGTGACGTTTTGCTTTGCTGAGGTGTAGCTTAGTACTAAGAATCTTCTGACCACGTCATTAATTGAAAGGGTGTGGGTTAATTTAGGTTTATTTGAGCTGGGTAAAGTGGGGGAGACGGTGAACAGTAAAACTATTTTTCCCGCCCCCCAAATTTTAGAAGATTGTGTTTGACCCGGGGGAAATGGGGCGTTGACTTGGGCTTAGGATTTTTATAAAAAGAGAATAGGCTGGGTGTATATGGGCTCGGTTTAGGGATTTAAGGGTTTTGGTTATAAAGAGATAATGACCGTTAGTCTTTGATTAACATGATTCTTTTTTATGCGGAAACTGATCGTTGTAGAATCCGTGCTAAATCGAGACATTTCGATTGATTCTTCTCCTAAGATCGATTCTCTTTCCAATAAGTTCGCCGGTGAACTCATCCTTCCTAAATCAATTCCACCAGAAATTGAGGAAGTTGAATTTGACCCGGAAGGTGATATTCTGTTTTTGGAAAGTTTGCTCTACGGATAACTCTTCTCGCTCGACCATCCGGAACTCTTCAGCAATTCAAATGCAATCGAATCTCCCCTGTCCATCTCATATCCCCGTTGCGGATAATGATGCTTTTATGGAGGAGATTGACTTGTTTCCTTGCTAGATAGACGGATCAATACCACCAGGTATATGATAGTGATGATGTTCGACTCCGTAGATGACGATACTTCTAATATCCTTCCCGAGTTTCGAATCGTATATATGTTGATTTATCCCAATTCGGGAAATTCAACCATTGATGTGGTGGAAGACATCCCCGTAGATGTGCCTAATGTTTTACCCACCCATCCCATCCTGGAGCAAGATTTCATACCCACTAGTGAATTTTTCGCTTATGTTGTATGGATCTTTCTCCCATTTCTTGCTTATCCGGTTATTCCGCCTTCTCTCTCTCCTGTGGGGATGAAGACACCATATTTGATCCCGGCATTTTTCAAAAGTAATCATTCTTCTAAGCCGGATGTATCTCATCGTGGTGGAACATTCATAAAAATTCAATACTTATCGTAGACCAACTTGAATGAAAGTCCGATGAATGATTTTAAATTTCCATTGTTACCCTCAAGGATCCATAAATCCTTGTGAAGGGTCAAGCATCGCGGACCCTAAACAAGCGCTTCGTGGGAGGCACCCATGTTTATCTAGTTTTAAACTTTAGTATTTGTAAGTAGTGTTTAAATCAGTGTTTTGTGTTGTGTAAGGATAGCTTTGTCTTTTCCATTACCCGTGTATTCCATGTTGTTTGTTATTTATTGTCCATGGATAGCCCGTATTGTGAAGACACGCACTTTTGTCATTCATCAAGAGTTCACATCCTCAGCTTCAATTGGGATTCCGATATCCTAAATCTTATCGACTAAACGTTTATCTTTAGGCAATACCTCATAAATGGCTTAGATTAATGTAATAACCCTTCAAAACATCAAGGACGATGTTAAGTTCTATTTGGGGGGGTATCTTCGATTTGATTGTTGCCTACCACCCCCCCCATCCCCCCCCCCCGCCAGCAGGAAAAAAAAAAAAAAAAAAAAAATAGTTACCTACTTAAACACCCGTTTTTAAACCACCAATACCAAAAAAATTAAAAAATTGAAAATTTTTCAAAAATATATAAAGTGATTTTCACAATTTTGCTTTCCTTTTGGGTAGAATAAGAATAATTTTTTGACGTGATCGGCGTGTTGGAGACCCTAGCTAGTTCCTTTAGCCGGAGCTTTCCGAATTCTATACTTTGAAATTTTAAAAATGTGAAGAACTGAGGAAATGATAAGATAACAATATAAGTTATGTGCTAATCAAGATTCTTCTAAAAACTTATACGTAACCTTGTGTTTCTCTCTGCCGTGAATTTCATAATCCACTAATCAAACGTACTCAATTTTAATTCACTAAGTTAATCGATGTTTTCCAAAAAAAGCTTCACATTGTATCTAGAGTATTTCAAGGAGGCGAGATTTATAGTGATTTAAAAGATAAATGCCAAAGAAGCATGAATGAAATGTGAATGCAAAAATGCATGAATATGGAAATTTTGCCAATAAAGCATGCAGTTGATATATGAGCAAGAAAAAATGTTCGTGATATCCCACTCCGCTATCAACGATGTGGGGGTTCAAACAAAGCACGTCTTTACTTCTAGGGATTTGGTGTGTCTTGATAGCTCACTTGGAAGAACGTATGGTCTAGTTGAGGGTTCAAACTAAGACACTAATCCTTAGCCATATTAGGAAATAAGGTGTTGATGTGATTTCCTTCCCCACATATGCTAGCAACGGGTGGGGTTTTCAAACTAAGACACCCGTCGTGTTGTCTTGATAGCCCCTACTACCGTTAACCACGAGGTAGGGTTTCAAACTAAGAACGCATTCCTAGCTTTAAGAACATATAGAATATGATGTTGAAATATGATGCAAAAAGTTCTAAAGTATAAATCTCGAAATCAAGTTTACAAATCTTAAAAAGATTTGCTTTGAGTCATGATTCAACTTGAATTATGACTATGAAAATAAGTTGACCTATGGTTAAATTAAAATGAGTACACACATTCAATCGTATATCCATGTTGGGAGTTGAAAGTTCACAAGTCATAAGTATGAGGGCTACACCTATAAAACTTGATATCTGACAATGATCTTGTTTAATTGCTTAGCTTGGAACTTGTTAAAAACAGAGGACGATGAAATATCCGTAAGGACATCCGAAATCACTCTACGGGTGCTTCTCATTCAATGATCCCATTTTATAATAAAATAAAGAAAGTCAAAACTTGTAAAAAAAATGAGAAAATCCAAAAATAATTAGTTGTAAATTTAGTGTAAATTCAGAAATGGAGAAAACGGGTGCCTTAACATTTTACTTCATGAACATTGCTGAGGACCACAATACCTTAATTTGGGGATGTAGATAAGATGCTTAATTACACATATCTTTTACCTCTAAAAACGAGCTTAAATGACCAAAAAACAGACAAAAACTGCCAAATATATGTTTGTTTTGCATTTGTATTGTGCAGGAAGTGGATATCAACAAAAAGACAGAAAACCAAGCCAAAATGACAAAACTGAGCATGGAATGGAAAAGACTGTGCAAAATCAAGGCCAAAGTCCAAAAAGGTCAAAGTCAGAGTCAAATACAGAAAAATCAGCAGTCAAACCGGAGCCGGAACTGAAGAATACTATTGAATGCAATCTTAACCCATCTGATGGGCCGGGAAAGCCCAATAGTATATCTATGAAGACTGTGAAGACCAAATGGGCCCTCAATCAATTACAACAGCCCATTTGTGTGCAATTGACAAAGACTGTGAAGACTTTGAAGGCCCAATCCTAGCCCAGTTACAGCCAATCTCAGCCATTGTACACACAAAACCCACTTCATAACCTTATTGGGCTTGAAAAAGCCCAATAACCAAGCCTGTACCTTATTGGGCCCAAACCCAAACCCAGTGGGCCCAATACAAGCCCAATACAAACCCAAGCCCAACAAAAGCCCAAAATCCTTTTTTATAAAACTTTAGGGACTAAAGTTGTCATTTTTAAAAGTTTTTTATAAAAGAAAAATGGTAAAATAAAGTAAAGGACTAAAACTGCCAAATGGCATTTCCCTCTTTTGTTATAAAACCAGAGGGACCATTTTGCAATTTACCTAAAGTCTTTTTTACTTCTTTTGTTATAAACCACAAGGGCCATTAGTGACACTTTCTAAACTTAGTTATAACTAAATTTCGGCTTAAAAGGAAATGAAAAGAGAAAGATAGTTGAGGGACCAAAGTTGCATCATCTTCAATCCTTTCATTTAAACCTGTAACTATAACGGTACTCGACCCACTTGGCGCCAAAACCCCAAACAGCCATTCCCCATGGTTTTCAAGCTCAAACCACTACCCTAGTACATCTCCCAGCTATCCCTCACCTCTCCCCACAACCCAATGCCCCTACAAACCCTTTCCCTGGCAAATCACACAACCCGAGCACCCCTTTCAATGGTGAGATTGTAAGAAAAGCCAATGGAGGGCTAGGATTAATTGTGAGGCTTCCTACCTTCACAAGAAACACAGCCCAAGAGCTTTGAGCCTCTATAAAAGAAGAGAGAGCAAGCCGAACCCCACACCCTGTTTTTAGTTTGATTTTTTATTAAGTCTTTTTAGCATTATTGTACTCAGTTCTATTTTAAAAATTATGTTGTAATTTCTTTAATATTAATGAAAAGTTAAGAGTTTTACTTTGAAAAATTTCATATTACCACTGTCTAAATTCAAAGATCATATAAGTTCTTTAAATCTGTTTAAATTGTATAAGAATGTGTTTAAGTTGTTAAACCTTACTTATAGTTACTTTTCTCAGCCTTCCCTTAACAAAAAAA
>BQNB010082068.1:0-22037 GCA_026074375.1 Tanacetum coccineum | reverse complement strand
GTAGGTGATACGTTTTATTGATACAATATATATAGAGGTAGACACATAATGAAACCCTAATGGACCCAACCCCACAATCGGGCTTACGCCATATCTATATTCTAATACTCCTTCGAAGTTCGAGGAGTGAAATCGCGAAAGCTCGAGCTAGATTAGTAAATTAAAAAGAAAACATTAACGCAATGAAAACAAAATTTGTTGATGAAGAAATCCGACATCAAGTTGAAGCAATTCTTCAAGCAGCTAGCAAAAGCAAATACATATTTGTTGATGAAGACATCCGACAGCAAGCAGAGATTAATCTTCATTATGCATCAACAGCAACATCTAAAGCATATAAACAAAAATAAAAGCAAACCTTAGATTTTTTTTCGGCAGCCAACTTCTGATGGCGCGTCCGGCGGCCGACAGAGGTGATTTAAGTTGGGTTTTGCGCAGAATTATAAAACGAAGAGAATAACGCTGAGCGTGTGAGTTTACTCCAAACGGTTAAAAAGTTATGGCCAAAACAATATGCAGTTAGGGTTTTGGTCGAAAATAGTATGGAAAACTAGAAGGGGGGTTGAATAGTTTACCGCTTTTTAATTTAATATTTAAAATTTGTTTATAAAAACTTAGATTCGACTTTTTGTGAATTCAATACTTGCACAATATGAACAATGTAAATATGTAGAAGTAAATAAAAGATAAGAGTTGGAAAGATCAAACCGCAACACAAGGATTTATAGTGGTTCGGTTATGAAGCTCTTCTTCGGCCTACTCCACTTCCCGAGGACCAAACTCGAGAGTTTTCTTCACTATGTCAACAAGCTTCATTATGGCGGAGAAAACCGTACACAACGTTGCTTATATCAATTTCTGACACTAAGCTAGATGTCGAGTTCTAATCTTAGCTAGAACCAATCTATCACAACACAACTTCACGACTAGTTCACGACTTCACAACTTCACAACTACTTCACAACTTCACTACACAACTTATCTTCACACCTTGATCACGACTACACAACTTCTTCAATCTTCACAACTTCACACCTTCACAACTTCTTCTCACCACACTACTTATATCACAGCTATCTAACACTACTAAAAAGGATCACCAAGATCCAACTATACTTACAACAATCACCAAATCCTAACAACTACACAACTTTACAAGATTTACAAAAGATTTACAAGGTATGATATGGATGCAACAAGATTGCAATATGGATTTTGGGGTGTAATACTTCTTCACTAGATGATGGAAGTATTCTTCTCTTGCACTTGAGGAATTGAGCTTGGATCACTTGGAAACAAAGCTAAATGATTAAATGATCAAAGGATTTTAGAGAGGATATGTGGGCTGTTTTTAAGCAGAAAGAATGAGTGCAAAAGGTGAGAAAAACGTTGGGGAATAGTCCAGTATTTATAGGACAGACTGGAGGAGCGGGGTCTATGGCCGGCCCCCTTAAATAGGGTGCCGGCCCCCTTAAAATTAAGGGGGTCGCCCATGTAATTAAGGGGGCCGCCCCTTATTCAGATGCTCCCTTTTTATCCTATTTAAGGGAGGTGTTTACTGGACCATTTCTAGCCGTTTTAGGTCCGAAAATTTGAAACTCAAAATGTTTATTTTGAATAAAATATTTCTTTTAAATGTAAAAAATGTTTTGTTATGTTTATAAAAAGTTTACAACATTTTATAAAAGTTTCATTTGATCATAAAATGTATCAAGCATTTGTTTATTCATACCTTGGAGTGATATAAGTTTGAAATGAATATTAACCACTAATTACTTGTTTATTTCGTTACACATTTACACCTTAGTCTACCCTGTTAGATTAAGTTTATTTTATAGTTGCTAGTTGCTTAAAGTGTAAAGTATGTATTTCCCGAGTCTTGTGTCAATTTCTTGAGGTTTTGCTGCTTCAGGGAGCATGGACTTTGGCTATTACAACATTTATGAATTGGACATGGACACGTGGCTTGTATAGTGTCAAGAGCGTTTCAGTGTTTGAAAAATTGTGTGTATTTTCTCTTCAGGTATTCAAATGGGTTGAAGGATTCAATTCTTAGAACACCCTGATTCTTGAATATTTAAACGTGTAATTTACTAATATAGAAATTCAATCCTCGTGACATTTTTGTTTATGCACTTGTTTTGTTTAATGTTTAATTTTCATGCAAATGAATTGTACTAAATTAGGGAGGATTGTTGGAAATTTAGTGCAATTGTGAGAATCGAGTCATACATGGAAATGAGTTAAGAGGTACGGAGTGTACCCCCATCAAGTCACTGATTTTCCCTGACTCTTTTAGTGGTTAGATTAAATGGGCGGTTTCAACATTAAATGTTTGTAACCACCTTGCGCTATTAAATGGGCGGTTTCAACATTAAATGTTTGTAACAACTTTGACCTATTCAAGTGGCAGGTTTGACTGCATTAAATGACCATGTTTAAATTGGTCATGTAACCACTAATTCTTAAAATTATAGAGGTTAATTATATAAGAGATTAATGGGCCCATTAATCTCTCATAATTTCATTAATTAGGATTTGAGTAAATCTCCTATAACTAGGGATCACAACTGCATGGAGAAACATACAGAATACATAAACACTTAGAAGTGAAGGGTTCTTGATTTGTGCATAAAATAAGAACAAGCATTTTGTTTTATCCCAAGGAGGTATTCCTGCAACCCAGACATAGGGTCGAATAATTGGTAACTTAACTTAATAGCATATATAATAAATACTTAATATATATTTAATATATAACTAATAGCCAAGATATCAAATAATAGTAAGAGTAAGTATTCCGTAAGGTTTTTAAGAAAATTACTTTTAACCAAAGTATAATCCAAAACCTCCCTGGTCGTGGTCCCAACGAAGCGTGAATTAAGAATCGTGATTAAGTTTGTGATCGCGTGATTGAATAATCAAGATTTGATTTGGATTCTATTTCTACAAATATAATAAAAAAAACAAGCAAAGATAAGCAACAATCAAGGCAATTACGAAATAAGCACGATAACGTTAACGGGAATCTAAAAACGTGGCTAATTAAGCAACTAGAATCAAAAATTAAGCCAACATATTCAAATTATTAATCTTTCTTAAAATCCTAAATTATTAAAAATAATTAAAAAAAAGAATTATATTTTTTTGATTTTTATTTTATTTATTGTGAATTAAAAACTAATTTAACCTAAAAATATTATTAAAAATACTAAACTAAATTGGCAAAATTCTGAGAAAATATTATTAAAATACTTAGAATATAATTCTATCATAAGAAAAAAAAAATAATAACACACAACTTATCTTAATAAGCTAGTAACTAAGTCCTAAAGGGCATTAAAGCTTAAAAATAACAAATACCGACCTTAAATACCAAACTGCCCAACAGGTCTATATAGAGAAAAGACTCAAGAGGCGCAGTGGTAAGCGTGTGTCTTTGCTGTTAAGTTGAGGATCTTGAAGATTCGATCATCCCACTACGGACAAACGCCCTACATTTTATTTGCAATTTTTATTTGTTTAGTAAAAAAGCTTAATATTATGGAAAAAAAGCAACTTTAAATTAAGAGGCGACTTTTTAGAAACCTCATATAAGCGCAGAAATAAGCTGCCATAAAGAAGCAGATACACTTAAAGGCACAAAAGCTAAAATTTTTTCCCCTTACTGAATTGCACAAAAGCTTGAAATATAAACGCTCCTTAAGACCAAATAAGCTAAAAGGACCTTAATTCAAGCTTAATAAGAAAATCTAAACTCAATTTAAGCACTATAATAAGCTGGAAAACTCAAAACTCAAATAAGCTATTTTGGCTAAAAGTTACTAAAACAGCAGAAACACTTTTTAAGGTGAATTTTAAGCTAGTTAAGCTATAAGTTAATCCTCCAAAGTTCAAAACAGATAAAGCTACTACTATAAGCTATAAGAATAAGCAAAAATTAAGCATTTAGGATCAACTAATGAGCTAGAGAAATGACTTATGAAATATGAAATTACCAAAATCCACCATACTAAAATATTGTCGTGCCTCACGCAATGCTATAGAGTAAAACACTTTAAGAAGACTAAAGAGTCCTTAATTCCCCTCGACTAAAATTACCCTCGAAAGTAAGCCAAGTGTTCATCAAATGGAATTAAAGAATCATTAGTTTTGATCATTTTTATATACCTACACTAGTTACCACCCACATTTTTTTATATTTTTCCTTTTTTCTATTTCTTTTTATACTTTTTTTTCTTTCATTGAAGCAACTAACTAACATGTTTGACTTTCGTTATTTCCATAACCTTTAGGGTCATAGAACAAGAAGCACTTCAATCCTAAAATGCCCAAAAAGATAAATTCATCGTCCCCGATTTTTCACTTGTCCCGCAAACCCAGCTTAAAAACGAAAATCACCGATAAATATAAGTTAAAGAACTAACCACTACTCGATACTTGTAACTTGTGAAACTTTTCACTCCCAACAATTATTATTATAAATGTGTATGTGCTCATTTCAAATTTCGACCATCCAATCGACATTTTAAGAAAATTGTAATCCTTCTAAATGTAACGTTCCACCCAAGAATTATGATTTTGAAGGCGAGATCATTCCATGTAGCGACTTTCTTCTCGGCACATCCCAGCCGAGACCGGCTTAGGTGACCAGGCTTTTGACACCCCACAGAGAATAGTATCGGAACTCACGGACCTTCGGTTTCAAAAACTCTTAGGCTTCCCGTTAAATAAACAATTCATTTAGAAAAACCACAACTTAAAACGAAATAGTCTTAGTTCAAAAGCATATTTAAATTTAAGAAAAAGAGATTTTCCCTATATTTATTAAATCACATATATTACACTTAACATTAATATAATTATACTTATAACCTCCACCCTTTAAACGAACTGTCACATCGGTATGCGAGCCGACCATGATCCAGTTGTCTTATTTCGGCTTCGAAAATCCTCGACCTTTTTGAAGGCTGCAACATCGGTTGTGAGCCGGCAAGATGCAACAAACTTTTATCAGTCTCGGATTATTATTCTTACTATGGGCCTTCTTTTGAAGACTGCCACATCGGTTGTGAGCCGGCAAGAGGCAGTAAACTTTTATTAGCCCACAGTTTATTATTATTATTATTACCTCATTTTTTTAACACTTTATATTACCACGAAATATAGAGAAAATTTCTTTTTAGAAAATTTAAGTATAAATTTGAACTAAGACTAAAAAGTCTAAAAATGTTGATTTAAAAAGGACTTTTAAGTGATAAAACCACTAACTTGTCTAATTTCCGAAAAGAGCACGTATTATTAGTCCGGTTAGAAGCTTCGGGGAGGAAAAGCCACAAATTACACTTATGAGCTCTTAAGATTTCCAACTAATCCTTGTTTAGCATCTAACTCATAATTAACTCTATCATTTCTCGTTCTTCGCAAATTTAAAATCTTTAATAAAAATATTCGCGAATGCTTAGTCTAAAAGTTAAGGAGCAAGCTAAAGCTCAACACGCTCGATCGAGTCAAAGTTTATTCTTATTCTACCCAGCAGGAAAGTCAAACATTGTGACAAAACACTTTTTATTTTATTTTTTTTGCATAAAATTACAATATTTTTTTAATTTTGGTGGTAAAAACAGGATTACGTAAAAACAACGACTGCAGGTATAATCAAATTGATAGATCCCCCCTCCATACTAGAACTAAACATTGTGCTCAATGTTTTAAGAAGGGTCACCACATAAATCTAAAGCCGTTTATTAAGTATGCTCAAAGATAAACGTTAGTCGATAAGATTTAGGATATTGGATTCCCAAAATCATGCTAAGGATTGAAGCTCGAGTGAACGAAGGACAAAACCACGAGCACGAGAGTCTTCATAATCTAGGGCAATCCTGGACATACAACACAAACCACGAAACACGAGAAAATGGAAGAGGCGAACCTCCTCACGTCACACTTATTCATTACTACTATTATAATTATACTAGGATAAGCATGGGTTGCCACCCACGAAGCGCTTGTTTATTAATGAGTCACTAAGCTTGACTCGTCCCCAAATTTAGTTGTCCATGGGGAAGGTTTGGAGATTTGGGACAACCATAGGTGGTATGTCCCCTCCAAAATAATGTTTGAGTCTATGACCGTTCACCTTGAAGTTTGGGCTGTCGGTTTGAGATAACTCGACGATACCATAAGGGAAAACTTAAGCAACGGTGAATGGTCCGGTCTAACGGGTCTTGAGCTTGCCTGATAAAATCTTTAATCGAGAATTGATGTTGGGAATTAAACTCATTAGACTTAGTACTGCCAAGTCAAAGTGTTAGTACTGCTTAAGTCATAACTGGCAGTATAAACCAGTTAGTACTACTAGAAGAATGTTAATACTGCTAGGTATAAGTTAGTACTACTAGTACTAAACTTAACACTGCTGAAGGGATTTATACTGCTGATAAAGACTGAAGACTACATGAAGATAAAGACATGTGAAGAGGTGTAAAGACGTGTTAAAAGATATGTATTAGTTATCTTGTGTATATTCAATATATTTAGAAAGATATGCATATAAGCTTAATGTTTTAGAAGATTTATAGTTATCTTGTAAAGGACTCCTTGGTGTATAAAAGGAGATCCTAGGTTATGGTTTAGTAACACATCAATCAGTCTTTCTTTGTAGCTTCAAGGTTGTAAACCCTAGTACTAGACAGAGTACTCGTATTATTCATCATAATAATATTGAAGCTTTTTGGTTATATTCATTGTTCATTCATTCTACTGCATCACAGTTTACTATTACATTGATATTCTTCTAAGTACTAAAGAGTAGATTCCGCATACTCTTAGTATCAACAAAGTTTCTAGCATAGTTGTCTTGAATCTATTCAATACAACTAACCCTTTTACAAGGTTTGCAAGATCTAGTTGGGATCAACAAGTGGTATCAGAGCCTTGTGTTCTGAAACTTTGATCTAGAAGAAACAATCAAGAAGAACTCTTTTTACAAAAGAGATGGATCTAGAAACTACACAAACCAATGCTGCTGCAAAACTGCCACTTCTCAAGCAAGGTGAATATGAGATGTGGAGACTCAGAATAGAGCAATACTTTCAAATTCAATACTATGCTCTATGGGATGTCATAGAGAATGGCAACTTTTTCAAACCAACAACACAAACAACAACAAATGCTGATGGTACTTCTACTTCAATGATACTAGGTCCTGTTACTACTGAAGAGAAGGCCCAAAAGAAGAATGATGTAAAAGCAAGAAGTATGTTGCTGATGGCACTTCCCAATGAACATCAATTGACTTTTAATCAATACAAGGATGCCAAGACTTTGTTTGCTGCCATACAAACAAGATTTGGTGGCAATGATGCCACAAAGAGGACTCAAAAGACACTTGATTCTATCTTTAATAGGCTTCAGAAAATTGTTAGCCAATTGGCCATCTTGGAGGAAAGCATTTCTTAAGAAGATCTCAATTTAAAATTCTTGAGAAGTTTGCCTTCTGAATGGAACACTCATGTTGTGGTCTGGAGAAATAAACCAGATCTTGAAACAATGAGCTTTGATGATCTCTACAACAATTTCAAGATTGTTGAACAAGAGGTCAAAAGAACTGGTACATTAAGCTCAAACTCAAGTTCTTAAAATATGGCCTTTGTATCAACTCCTGGCAGTACAAATAAAGCTAATAATGTTAATGTTTAAGTTAGTACTGCCAACTCTTTAGTTAGTACTGATAGTACTCTTGATAGCACTACTAACTTGAGTGATACCACTGTCTATGCTTTTCTGGCCAATCAACCAAATGGGTCTCAACCTGTACATGAAGACCTAGAACAAATCTCTGAAGATGATCTTGAAGAAATGGATTTGAAGTAGCAATTGGCATTACTGAGTATGAGAGCAAGGAAGTCAGAGAACTGGGAAGAAGATCACTATCAATGGAAGTGATACTGCAGGATATGACAAGTCCAAGGTAGAATGTTTCAACTATCATAAGATGGGACATTTTGCAAGGGAATGCAGAGGTCCTAGAAACCAAGAAAGCAGGCCTAGGAATCAAGACAGTTCAAGAAGAACTGTGATTGTGGGGGACACTTCTTCCAAAGCTATGATGGCTATTGATGGAGCTGGTTTTGATTAGAGCTTTATAGCAGAAGAGGAAGTGACTACAAACATGGCACTTATGGCTTTCTCAGACTCTGATAATTTAAGAGTAGAGTTTAATAAATCAAATATGTACATATCACAAAAACCTAGGGGAAATCAAATAAACTGGAATAATCTTAAATCCCAACAGCTAGGTAGTGATTTTGTGATGTATAATAAAACATATTTTGTTTGTGGGAGTTTAGATCATATTCAAGCTCATTGTAAATACCATCAAAGGGAAAGGATGGTATATGGGAATAATTATAATAGGGTGAACTACAACTATACTACCAACAGGACTTACCCTAATGCTCAAAGGAACACGGTTCCAAGAACAGTTTTAATGAAAACTGGCCTAAAATCTTTTAATACTGCCAGGACAGTTAATACTGCTCATCCTAAATCTATAGTTTTTAGTGCTAAACCATTGTTACGTTTTTCAAAATCAGCACAATCAACTGTAAAAAGGCCCTATCAATAAAAAACAGTATTAACTAACAAAAATTTTAGTCAAAAAGTTAATACTGCCAAGGTAAAAGTTAATACTGTTAGGCCAAAATCTGCAGTTGTTAATGCTGTTAGGGATAATCAGGAAAATGCTGTTAAGGCCTTAGCATGTTGGGTTTGGAGACCTACCAAACTTGATAGTGCATCAATCACTTTGAAGAAACATAATTATAATGATACACGAGGCAAATCCAAATCAGTAATGGCTTGGGTCCCCAAAGGAAGCTAAATTCCTTATTTTTATATGCAGGGCATTCCACCAACTGATGATCAAGGCTATGTGGACAATGGATGCTCCAGGCACATGACAGGCAACATTTCCTATCTCTCATATTTCCAGGAGTTTGATGGAGGATATGTTACCTTTGGAGGAGGAGTCAGAGGAGGAAAAATCACTGGTAAAGGTACTCTCAAAACGGGTAAGCTTGATTTTCAGGATGTGTTCTTTGTCAAGGAGTTACAATTTAACCTTTTTAGTGTCTCATAGATGTGTGACAAAAAGAACTGTGTTCTTTTTACTGACACTACATGTTTTGTTCTATATCCTAATTTTAAGTTACCCGATGAAAGTCAGATTTTACTTAAAATTTCTAGAAAGAACAACATGTACAGTGTTGATATGAAAAACATTGTTCCTAAAGAGAGTTTAACTTGTCTTGTTGCAAAGGCCACTCTTGATGAATCAATGCTCTGGCATATGAGGCTTGGTTATATCAATTTTAAAACTATAAATAAACTTGTTAAGGACAATCTTGTGAGAGGTTTGCCCTCAAAACGTTTTGAAAATGACCAAACTTGTGTTGCTTGCCTTAAGGGAAAGCAACACAAAGCCTCATGTAAGTCCAAAGTTCAAAACTCTAGTACTTAGCCTTTATTCATGTTACATATGGACTTGTTTGGTCCAACTTTTGTTAGCAGCCTAATAAATAAGAAATATTGTCTTGTGGTTACTGATGATTATAACAGATTCACTTGGGTTTTCTTTTTAGCCTCTAAGGATGAGATAAGTGGCATCCTTAAAAACTTTATAACTGAGATAGAAAACCTAGTTGATAAGAAAGTAAAAATAATCAGATGTGACAATGGGACAGAGTTTAAGAATAGAGTTATGAATGAGTTTTGTGAACAAAAAGGCATTAAGAGAGAATATAGTGTAGCTAGAACTCCTTAGCAAAATGGTGTTGTTGAAAGGAGAAATAAGACACTGATTGAGGCAGCTAGAACAATGTTAGCAGACTCTAAGCTACCCACTACATTTTGGGCTGAAGCAGTTAATACTGCTTGCTATGTGCATAATAGGGTAATAATTGATAAGCCTCTAATATGTGAGAAATCACATATCCTTTTTATACCAAAAATGGCCCTTAAATGATTAAATTGTGCAAAAATCAAAAGAAAACGGTCAAAACCGGGCAAACACGAACACGAGAACGGATAGAGTGCACAAGAGCTGGAAGTTTCTAGAAAAGGTCAACAAAGTCAACCTTGGTCAAACTAATTATGCTCAAATTTAAAAAAATAGCATTTTTTTGTAAGATTATTAGTTTCATGACCCGCACACATAATCCTTGTTTCTATATTGTGAGGATTAAGCCATCGTTTCCTCTATTTTACCCAAAAATTTCATAAATATATTAGTGTCCCGGTGATTGTAGTAAACTTTAGAACTTGGCTTTGGTATAAGACTATTACGAGACCAAACACTAATAATATTTTGAAGTTACTTGTCCAGATTGTTAATTTCTAGGATTACACCAAAAAGCCTATTCCATTTACATACATTATGTGTTCTTAACTAACTACACTGGTTAGTTAACCCCCATATAAAACCCCTTGTTTACTCTTATTTTTAGAGTAAGATACCCCTAGAAAAAGCTGCTGAGCCATTCTTTTCGTTTCATACACCACTAAAAAGTTGTTTCGTTACACCTTTACACCTTAGCCTACCCTAATAGATTAAGTCCTTTTTGGTTGTTCGTTGCTTTTGTGTAAAGTTGCGTATTTCTTATCTTTGGTTAGGTCGGGAATTGCATAATGCAATGGGAATGTGAAAGTAGTTTTTTTATTTTCGTGTGTTTACTACTTTCACTATTATTTTTATTTCTGAGTCAAGAACGTTATGGAAATATTATCCAGATTTATTGTGATCGTGAAGTGTTGAAATTATACACCTTTATTTGTTTTAGTTTATGTTAAAAAAAATCAAAAAAATACAAAAATACAAAAAAATGTAAGAGAGAAAAAAAAAGAGGATTGTGAGATAATCGGTTCGTCTAAACTTAACCGATTTTATTTTTTATGAGATGATCGATTATTCGTTGGTACGTACTATAAACCAACGATGTAAAGTTTTGTTGTATATTATTTTTAGTTGGTCGCAAAATTAACCAACTATGTATTTTTGTATCAAGTGGTAAATATCGCCACTATTGTTGTACTATATTATGGATGATCGGGAGTTGGTTGTTACGGGAACACCAACTAGGTTGTTTTTATGGATCGTTAAGAATGATGATTAAGACATTTTTTAGTCTAATTCGTGTCCACCAAACAAAGCGTGAGTTTCTGTGTTAAAGCGTGAGTTAGTCAGTGATTTGTGTCTTTTTTAAGGTTGTGGTCGGGAAAGTAGCTAGCAACATTTTTGTTTATTGGTTGGACTTAATCTATCTATTTTGTTATTTTCTTATTACACCAATTATAAATATTTCCCATGCCTAATCCCTACCCTATATCATTCTTCATCCTAACTTTTGGTTTGCTCGAATGAGGGAGTGAGCAATCACATATGTCTCATTCATGTATTTGGATGTGTATGTGTGGTTTTGTTACCCTTGTTGGTGTATTACTGTTGGTGAAGATTACTTAATCCTATTCTTTAGCTTATTTGAGTTAAGGAGTGAGCAATCACAAGTGTCGCGGTCATGGATTTGAGCGTGCATTTATGGTTTTGTCGCTTTTTCTGGAATATTGATATCGATAGAGATTAAAAAGAATGATCAACCCTAAAGACTTATCATATTCACCCAATTTACCTTTTTAGACTGGTTACTCCTTAGCTTTAGCGGTGGAGATGTGTATCCTTGCCAAGCTTATGATAGAATACTCGTTACGACCGAGCAATTGAGCGAACTACTAAATGTTACCACATAGATTAGTTGAGTGATTTGAGTAATTTTGTTTCCTGTTTCGTGAGGTGTTTGGTTGTGCGCTAGTAATTGAATAAAATGCTTAAAGGAAAAATCCTAGATATTCGTTTGGGATACATTTTATAAGATAAATCTAAAGTCTACTTGAGGACAAGTAGGACTCAGGTGGGGGGATATTTGATGACATCAAATAACGTCACATTATTAGCATCATTTATCCCATTTATATTGCTCGTTTTGTATTGTTTTATATAAGATTTGATACTTAATCGCTTAATTGTGTAAATCTCAGTTAGTATCGAACATCTGGCAAAATATGGAGATAAGAACGTGTTTTGGATCATAAATGAATTCGTGAAAGTCTACTAAATCTGAAGATTACGATGTATCATTCTAGAAGGATACGTTATTTCTCAAAACTTAGAAAAGATCAAGACCATTGCCTGACATCGAAGAATACGCCGTATCCACATCAGCAGATACGCCGTATAAGATACTTTGGTCAACATTCTAAAGAATCACGATTTCTATCCTATACGCCGTATCCAGAAGCTCCTATACGCCGTATTCAGTGGCGGTTAATGAATATTCCAGAATAAAATAATCATGAGCCCACTCCAAGTTATCCCAATACGTTGTATCGGATCCCTCTAATGCGGCGTATCGACCTGTTTTCAGAGCCTATAAATAGAAAACCTAAAACTCAGTTTTTAGTATGCAAGGACCACCAAGTGCGATCTACAAACGATTTTAGAAGCCAAGAAGGTCCTGCAAGTGCCTCAAGTCAATAGGAAAACTCTTGTAATCTCTATACTCCGCTATAAGCATTCAGTTAGCATAACGTTTGTTTATTTAATCGTTCGTCTATGATATTGTGTATTGTTACAATGACTATGGGCTAATACCTTTAGGTATTAGCCATGTTTATGATAATTTAATGTTTTGGTTTTGTTTAATATTGATTGTTTACTTATTCGTTGCATGTTGATTATGTTTATCACTTCATATTCGTTTATGTTTGATTATGTGTTTAATCTATCATTCAACTGGATCTAGAATGCATGGCGTAGGCTAGAGTCTGGGATAGAACTACATACAACTTATTTATGTGACTCTGGATTAATAGGACTATAAATCTATGCCCTTGTTCTTCCCTTGGTTAAGTGAATAGGTAGACTAAGTGGTGACTTAGGATTACACATAACTATTCTGTTCTCCTTGGGTAAGTGGTCGGACCGTGGACTACCAGCACATAGATAACGATTAGACATAAGTGGATAAAGCCTCGATGAGCTAGGTTTCGATATTCACCAATGTCGTCTCCTAGATAATTATAATTAACGGTATAAGCTTTATGTGGGTTTGGTTAATTGTGACAGGATTAACTGAAAAACAAACCTAGAGTTTAGGGAGAAGACCCACCTAAGCTTAGGAATGATATAACACCAACGAAGTAAAACAATCATTGCACTCATAAACAATTCCTACATTATATTAGATTAAACTAGCTAATACGTTTTTCTTACATTAGTGCTTGACCGCTTCTTTATCGTTTGTTTATCTGCTTATGTGTGTCCCTTGTCTCATTTAGCTTAGATAAAACCAAAACTCATGCCAGTCTCTCAGGATAACCCCCCCCCCCCCCCTTGCGTTAGTTTAGGTTTAATTAAAATTAATTAGAACTAACCTAGATAACTAAAATACTAATAGACTTAAGTATTAACGCCCACTCTTAGTGATCGGCACCCTACTTACCAACGAACCTACAATTGATCAGGTACACTGCCTGTTAGTGTTAGTTAATAGGTAAAGTCGGCAAAATATAAATAGTAAAACTTGATAAATAAATTACTTATACTAAACGACACATCAACATGCTTCACCCCAAAGACTATGAGGAGCTCCTGAAGTAATTAACATTAAATTAATCATATTCTTTAATGTTACATTCATCCACTCCATTTTGTTGTGGAGTGTATGGGGCTGTTGTTTGATGTACAATACCAAATGTAGAACAAAATTCAGCAAAGTTATTAGATTCATATTTTCCTCCTCTATTAGACCTTAAAATTTTGATCTCTTTGTCTAGTTAATTTTCAACTTCTGCTTGATATGTCTTAAACATATTCAAAGCTTCGTCTTTGGTATTTATTAAGTACACATAACAAAATTTACTGCAATCATCAATGAAAGTAATATAATAATTATTTCCTCCTCTTGATGGAGTTGCTTTGAAATCACATAAATCGGTATGTATTAAACCAAGTATTTCATTTGATTTTTCTATAGATTTATGTGAATTTAGATTCCACACAGATCTCACACTTGGATATTTTATCCTTAGAACATTTAGGCAAAATGCCTAAGTTTATCATTCTTTGCAAGGAACCAAAAGTAACATGGCCTAATCTAGAATGCATAAGAAAGAAGGATCAATCATGTACACTAATGCGATGCTAGTGGCCGCGTTTTTATTATTAATAATATTGTCATCAGTTACAACACTTAGTTTGACGAGTCCCTCATCGAGGTACCCCTTTCCAACATACACACCACCTTTAGTGATTACAAATTTGTTTAATTCAAATACAACTTTAAATTCTTTATTACTTAGAGTAGGGCCAGAAATCATATTCTTGGTGATGTTTGGCACATGCAACACGTTTGAGAGTACAAGATCCTTTCCAGAAGTCAGCTTTACTATGACTTTCCATTTTCCTTCAATCTTTGAAGCAGTTCCGTTCCCCATGAACATTGGTTCTGGTCCATTCACCTTTTTTTGGGTAAAGGGTTTCCCCGGTAAATGTATTACTCCAAAAAAATGATTCAGTACAAAGGATGTGGGTGAATCCCACATCTCAGTCCGATACATAGGTAAAAAGGGAACATAACAAGCATACTACTCAAATAGGAGGATACTACTAAAACTAGATAACAATTGACTCAACAAACATCAAAAAAATCTATTTCTTCTTCCTGCCACGGACCGTGATATCAAGATCATCACAAATAGACTGAAGGTGCTTGGACATATCATGATTCTCGTACATATCGTCATCATACGGGTCGTAATCATCATTATCCGGATAAGAATTCCTCTATTGTTCCAACAAGCTATTAGTACCATAACCTTTATCACTTCCTTCTTTACCACTCATTGAAATCCTTAAGTTAGCAGTTTCATCAAAAACCACTTCCACAATACCCGTAGGAACAAGCGGGTTCCCGTCATCATCCACAAACCTAAGTTTACCTTCACAAATTTGTCGTTCTATTTTATCGATTTTCTCACCAATAGGAGTATTACTAGAACTAACATTATGGTTCCCTCATCAGCCAAGTTTAAGATCCCTCCATTCGTACCCAGATCCACATCATTATCAATCGAGGAAAGCACCTCAAAAGGGTTTGACTTACTAACCTCTTTAGTAAACTCTAAATTATTCATCTTTTTTCCACAAGTGTTGGCAGTAGACTTTTTAAAAATAGGTTGATACACCTGTTTAGGTTTAAATCCCATCTTTTGTCTAACCGGAATTCATTTAGGAGTTTGACTAGTCTTCTTCAAATTCTTTGTCGCACTAGCACCAATATACTTTGGACATTCCTTAAGAACATGTCCAAAAACCTTGAAACGCGCACACTTAGGGGGTTTCCACTCATACTCAACACGAATATTACAAGTATAGTAGCCCTCCCCAGTAATTTTAGGCATAGCAGCCACAATGTTATCTTTCAACTCCACATCAGCTCTAAGCTCAATCCCTTTTGGTAAGATACAAACATCCTTTTTGAATTACAGATGTGCTTTGTGGCACTTGTGTCAAACCACCAACCAACAACATTAGTAGTTAAGAAGGATTCAGTAACTCCAGCAAACTCTTTTGGAGATTCTACATGGTTTGCTTGATTGAAATTTCCTTCAGAATTTCCGCCTCCATGCTCTTTCTTGTGGTGATAATCCTTAGCTTTGTGCCCAGGTTTCCCACAGACCCAACAATGATAGACTTTCTTGAAGTTGTATTTATTTTGTTAGGTTTAATCCTTTTTTTTCATCCTTAGAATGTTTTTGTCCAGAACCGCCACCACTTTTTCTTTTGTTTTTGTGGTTGGACTTTATTTTGGAAGAGATTTCTCCAACCATGTTTGCATTTGGTTCTATTGAATTTGCATCAGCCTTTTCATTCATCCTGTTATCTTCCTCAACACGAAGTTTGAGAACAAGTTGCTCAAAACTCATATCATCAGTCAAGTGTTTAAGATATAACTTAAAAATTTTCTAAGATTGGGGTAATTTTTCAATAATAGAACCAACAAGAAAGTTAGAGTTTATACACATGCCTTCTGCTTCCATTTCATGGACAATGATTTGAAGTTCTTTCACTTGTTTTACAACAGGCTTTGCATCATTCATCTTGAAATTTAGGGATTTTTCAACAGCAAATTTCTTAGAACATGCAACTTGAGTCCTGTATTTATTTTTAAATGATTCCTAAATTTCCTTTGCAGTTGCAAAGGTTGAATAAATATCATATAGAGAATCATCCAAAGCATTCAGAATATAATTTCTGCAATTATATTAATTATGATTCTATTGAGAGACGGCCTTTTCATAGTCTGTCATTTGTGCCTCAGTAGGAACATTTTCTCCATCCACTAGATACGGATCTGTTGGTTCAGAATCCATGCGAACATATGACACATGCAATGATGTCAAGTAAAACAACATCTTTTGTTTCCAACGATGAAAATTAGACCCTTTAAACTTTTCAGGTTTTTCAACATGAGATTTCAGTATGGTTTGATCCATCTTGAAAATTTATGTTTTAGATTGCTGGGAATAATATTACAACAATATTGAAGATTATAATAAACATGATTGAGGCCTGCAAATCGCAGTGTCCTAAAACAGAATTTCGTCCGTACAACGTCTGTTTTGAGGATACAAAACCAATCAATTCAAGACAAACTTGAATCTATCGAATCTAATATAGTTTAATGATGGATTTGGAGAGTATTTTCTATGTATTTTTTTATTAAGAAAACGTTTGAATGATGTTTCTATTTATAGGGAGATTCGTGACTCTTCGAATGGTCACATTGGTTCACAAAAAGGTGCAATTAGCGATGCTTTAGCAACGACTTAACGACAGAAAAAACGTCGCTAACTGACACGAACAGAACAGTCGCGATGGTTAGCATAGTGACACGCCTTTTAACGTAAATAACCGCCAGAAAAACGATTAAGTGCTTCTTTACAATTGTAATGGTTTATTAGCAACGATTTTGTGACAGAAAAAACTGTCGCTAATGTCCATTAATACTTTATATGTTCCAACAACTAGAACGCTTATGGGAGGTTATGTCATTTGCGGTTTATTTTATCTTTATAACTTGCACTCTGATTTCACTTTTATCTTGTTATTCATGACACATTTTTCCATTAATTTCTCTATTGTATCAAGCCCAACTGAATATAAATAACACATATGGAGTATGATTTGGCTTCCGATTAAGTTTTTCTTAACGGACAAATATGAGAGTTGTGAGCCCGGGACAATACACGGACACAATGTTTTTGGGTATGCGGTAATCCACCTGAGTCACCTTTGGTAACCTGGTTGGTTAACCCCGGACTCCGCTTGACATCCCACAAGACTCGTGAGTTTTAGTAAATCACTACTATAATTGTGGATTACTGACCACGCCCTTACACTCTGTTCTTAAGCTTTTAAAGTGAAAAAAGAGAAGAGAAGAGTTAAAAATAGGCAGAAAAGAAGAGGAGATGAATGAAATTTAATTTTTTATTCCGTGTTTTCGAGTTAAGAGAGAAAAAAAGTGATAAGTGATGATTTTACAATTATACCCTTAATAATATATTAAAGTTGTGTTTTTATAAGGTCTTAAGTAATTATATTGAATAAAAGTTTTATAATATAACTTCTCTCCAAATCATTCCACTTTTGGAAAAAAAGTTTTGGAGAAAAATTTAGCCAAATTTACTCTCATCTTCTTTTTTCTTCTCTTCGAAAAAAAACTCTAAAACACGAATTTATTTTGTTTTCTTTCAACTTCTTTCCTCTTCTTTCAAAAATAAAACCCAGGAACCCAGTGAAGGGACAAATTTGAATAACATTTCGGCCTTGACTTACCAATCCCTAACTACACATGACTAGGGTTATACTTGCCCGAATGTGTTCCTAGTTAAATCGGTAATTCTTATTTATAAATTTAAAGCTTAATGTGAACGCATCTTAAGGAGAAGTTGAAGTCAAAGATACTGAAGCTAGAAGCTCTTAGATACTCACTGAACTGGGTACTTTTGTAATTTTTGGTTTATGTTTTGTAATAGACTGGTAAGACCCTGTAACCCCCAGTTAATGAAGTACCTATAGTTATTAGTATCTTTTAAATTGCTTTCTAGACTCAGTGTAAGAAGAAGCTGTATTTACTCATTTATACTGAAAAACACTGAGGCTATATTTATATCCAAATAAGGGGAGATTGTTGGGCCAATTCAGTGCCCAATAATCTTTCATTTTGATTTGAATACAAAATATCCTAAGTGTTAGATAACCTTAAACAGTCTAAGGTCACTGAGTGAATAGTCACTCAGTGAGTTACCTTCAAGTGTTCAACCTGAGTCTACAAGAAAGACTCAACCATTTAGTGAGGCGGTTTTCAGTGAATGAAGTCCCTGCGCCAAAGAAGAAGGTGATGGGTTCAGTGACTTGTGGCAATAGACTCACTGAACCTCATACGATCTTTAACAACTAAGACGAACACAAGAAGGAAGAAATTGCGTCAACTGACTTTGGCATATTGCATTGGTATAACATGGCACGTTTTAGCATTATAACTTGTGAGTTATTTCAACAGCGATAAAGAGATATCTAAAATTTAACCGGTTGAATTCACGATTTTCGTATTTAATTTTTTTTTGAAAAGCAATAACGATTTTCATATTTATTATTTTATTTATTTGTGTCACCATTATATTCTGCATTTTTATATATAGGTTTCTATACTAGCATTTCTAATGTAGTGATGTCTGAACTAATTAGTTATTATACTAATTAATAACTTTTAGCCAATACTTCATGCATGATAGTTAATTTGCTAAACACTAAAGTCCAACTTGAATAAGCCCTTTTGTAATACTAGTTGGATACCCGCGCATAGCGGCGGCGATAAAAATTGCTAACCCAGCTCGCTCCGCAATTCCCTACCCGCTTAGAGAATTCGTTTGTTTGGGTTTCCGTAGCTTTTCCACAACATCATATTAACATCATTCTCGCTTGTATAAAGACTCACACACTCTCTTGCCCATCAAACATTGTCTCCAAAAGTATATATCTTCTACGAATCAAGTTTGTATTCAAATTAAAGTTAAAGTTGTTAAAAATTCAAAATAAACCCACTAAAAATGTGAAAAGCTAAAAATTTATAAAAAGATATAAAAAAGGATGTTAAATTAAAGATCACGGAATTTTAGAAAATACGGTGAAATTAGATCATAAAAAAAATAAATAGATAAAAAGATATGTCAAATTGAAAATAAAAGTGATATTTTAATTAAGAAGTGACACATGTCACTCTATAATGTGATCTTCTAAAATAAAATGAATAGTCAAGATTGCACCTTCTTATCTTAATTTTTTAAATATGGGACTCACCTGTAAATCTTTGATATAATAGTATAATGAAAAATGTATGTGAACTTAAAAGGTTAAAAACTTAGATTAAGAGCACAAGGTGCAGTAACCAAGGTTTTCAAGATCGGGATCTTACTCATGATCGTTTTCGTTTTTGCAAGATTGAGATCGTAAAGTCAGATCGAGATTGGAAGATCCTACTATAATGTCATTTTCTTAATAGTCATTGTAATATTATACAAATCTACAAAATTATTGTGTATCAAAAACACAAAATTAATAGAATGTTTAATAGAATGTTGACCTAATTAGAAATATTATGAAATGTATAAAAGACTATATTTTTTTTAATTCTACAAACACAACTCATGAAATTTTAGGTTTTTTAGTTTGTTGGTTTTGAAAAGTAAGACCGATCTGAGTAGCATCTTAATTAAGATTTAATGGTCAAGATCGGGATCCTATAAGATCCTAAGCATGCAAAGACCTACTATTGACTGGATCGTTTTGCGTTTTGAAGTATCGTAAAATCGTTAATAAGATATTCCCCCACTAAGATCAAAATCGGGATCTTAACAACTCAATGCCATTAACCGCCACCACCCTCGACGTTGGTTCTGACGGTGGCTCACTGTTGGGGGTGCGTTTGCAGAACCGCTGAAACGCATTGGTTTTGGTGCTCTGAAATCATGGGCTCGTATTGCTTAACAAATGAGCGTTGGTTTTTTTTTCCAATTTAAAAGTGTGTTAATACAAGTGTTTGTGTGTGTGATGAAGCAAGAAGACGATGGGTGTTTGTTTATGTGACTGCAAGTGTTAAATTAGGTACCAAGAGCCCATAAGGAAGGAGTAAATGGGCTTAGTTTAATAGTTTAATGGTATTGGGCTTAGTTTAATTTTTAAATGGTATATTGCTATTAAATTAATAGATTAAGTATATTAGTTTAGTTTTTAATATTTTTTATAATTTTATTACTATTAGTTGTTATAATTTTATAATTTAGTTTTAATATTTTCAATATATTAATATGTTTTTAGTTTGAAAAATATAGAAAAGAAAATGATGGGTCCAAAAACTGTAAATTAGTGTAAGTTACTGTTGCGACTGTTTTGAGAGTAAGTTAGGTTGGTTTAAATTTGGTGGGGAAAAACTAATGTAGCGCACAGATTGCAAGTTACTGCACCTTGTACTCTAAGAGGTTTAAAACTTTTCCTTTTTCCATGACATGATTTCATATATGTCCATTGTAGCTATCATGGTTATGCACAACTAAAATAAAATTTGTCATTTCTAATAGCGTACACTCGTTGCTAAACGGCTACAATTCAGTGTTATTTGATGTTCGAAACACGTCGGCGCCTTTATAAGAAAACAAAAAGAACAGCGGTAACAGAACAACCCTTCGTATGTAATTAATAATTATATAAGGCTGTTTTAACTATCTTGTCAGTGGTTGCTATTTAGCCACACTTGTACATTGTCGCAAAATAAGTTAAACGATACGTCGTTGATATTCAAACAATAAAAAGATATGTAAATGGCTAACATCAGTAAACGACTTGTATTTGCTGCAATAGATGCATTACTCAGCTCTTCGTTACTTTCAGGTTAATTAGCAACAATATATCCTTGCTAAGTTAAATTTAGGACAATTTTTTCATAGACTTTGTGTTTCTACTTCTATATAAACATTTTATTCAGGAATTATAGGTAAATTATATAAACAATTAATCGTTGTGGTTTACTTACAATTACGAATTTCATCTACATCACAAACTGATTGCATAAATATTAGAGCGACTATATATATAGTATATATTATATGAAGTCGATTTATTATCTTTGATATAATTTAAAAGAACGTGCATCTGTTGTTTTTTGCAAGTAAAGACATATATATACAAAAGAAGTAATGTTTGGTAAGTGAAATTACTTTGCTCCTTTGTTTGAAATTTCATTTTCATCAAATTGCCTGCTACAAAAAAGGAAAATAAAGGAGAAAAGTCTCCTGTACAAAATGGGAATAATTGATTACATCCCACATGATAATTTTCATATTTTAGTGAACATGACAACTATAAAAATCCAATAAAATAAAAGGAACAAAACCAAAAATAAAATAAAATTGAAAAGCATATTTAGTGGAGAGGAAAACTCCACGTTAGTAGCTTGTACTTTTGCATGTTTCTATTTCATGTTGTTTTCTCTATTTCATGTTGTGTTCTCTTTATCATGAATAATGCTAGCTAGTAAACATTCTCATTTAATTTGTTGCTAAAGTTACCATGACTTATGAGTTATGTAAACAGTCAAAACAAAATATTTTACGAGTAACTGTTAGTCACAATGGATCAACGTCAGAACTCCATCGACTGGTTTGACATTAGATATCTATGCCACAACGCCTGCAAAAAATAAAAACAAAAATAGATTATTGTGATGATTAAAATTTATGTGATTTAGAAGGTCAACAAAGGACATATGCACAAGGTTGACATATGTGTCTAGCTAGATACAATGCTAATCGCTAGGTAGGCTATATATATACATGAAGGTAAGTTTCCTCTAATTATAAGGCTG
>BQNB010082067.1:0-29441 GCA_026074375.1 Tanacetum coccineum | reverse complement strand
GATGGTACGCATAGACAAACATGTTATAGTAAGTCAAGTTATAGTTTTGATTGCGATGGTTTGTGCAGAATCTTAAATAGTTTCATTGAAGGCTATGCGTCTTACAAATAGCTGTGCGTTGGTGCTCATAATTATCATGATGGATAAAAACCATAAACCACTCAAAAAAAGTACTTGTCAAAAAATTGGCAAATTGTATAATATTATATTATACAATTAGCCAATTTTTCTTTAGGATGGATTTGTGTGTGGTGGGAATGAGGCGCAAGTCGGGATTGATTATTTGACGTCGAGTCAGAGTTCTAACGGGGAAAGTATTGCGACGAGTGTGATTGTTTCGGGTGGGTATGAGTATGACAAGGACGCGGGTAATGTGATAGTGTATACGAGGCAAAGTGGGCAGGATAAGCATTCGAGGCAGGTGGTGCATCAGAAGCTGGAAGGTTGGAATTTGGTGATGAAGAGGAGTATGCATTACAGGATTGAGGTGAAGGTTATACGGGGGTTTAAGTATGAAGGGAGTGCGAGTGGGAAGGTTTATGTTTATGACGGGTTGTATAAGATTGTCGAGGCGTGGTTTGATGTTGGTAAGTCGGGTTTTGATGTGTTTAAGTTTAAGCTTGTTAGGATGGTGAATCAAGTTGAGATGGGGAGTGCGGTACTTAAGTTTGCGAATACACATAGAGCTAGACCTTTAAAGGCTTGCTCTGTGGGGTATGTTAGTTTTGATATTTCAATGAAAAAGGAAAATGTCCCCGTTTTTTTGTTTAATGATATTGATAATAATCACGAGCTAATGTACTATGAGTATTTGGCTACGACTGTTTTCCCGCAATTTGTGTATCACCTCGGAGTGAAGGGCGGTGGGTGTAGTTGTGTTTCCAGATGCACTCTTGATTTTTTATGTGCGAAGAAGAACGGGGGCGAGTTTGCTTTTGATGCGAATGGTCTTCTCGTTAAAGGAAAACCATTAATATTTGAATATGGAACACACTGTCGTTGTCTTCCCGGTTGTTAAAACCGAGTCAGTCAAAAGGGTGTGAGGAATAGGTTTGAAGTGTTTAGATTGCGAGAAACGGGTTGGGGAGTTAGATCATTGGACTTGATACAAGCTGGTTCATTTATATGTGAATATACCGGAGTTGTGCTTACTAGAGACCAAGCAAAACTATTTACTATGAACAGGGATGCTTTAGTCTTTCCGAATAAATTCGAGGAGAGATGGGCAGAATGGGGGGACTTGTCTCAAATATTCACTCATTATGTACGTCCGTCGTACCCGTCTAATACTCCGTTGGATTATGGTATGGATGTTTCTAGAGTGAGAAACCTTGCTTGTTATATGAACGACTGTGCGTGCCCGAACGTTTTAGTACAATTGGTGTTGTATGAACACTCACATTATGTGTTTCCTCACCTTATGCTTTTTGAAATGGAGAATATCCCTCCCTTGCGGGAGCTTAGTCTAGATTACAGAGCAGCACCACTGGATGAGGCTTCGCCGAAGCTAGCAATGTGTAATTAAAGCAATTTCTGATTTATTGGTTTTTTATGTGTGTTTCTTCCATTGCAGAGTCTGGGAAACATGATACACTGAGGTATTTTCACATATCGACAGTTATGCTAAATATTAAACTGCGATAATCTATTTTTCTTGCATATTCGCCCTTTTTTTGCATTAAGTTGAATTCATGAACAAAATAAAAACGAAACCATATATTGTTTTAGCGGAAGAAACTTACAGTTATTGAAGTTGTGTCTTGAATAATCTGCACATGCATTGTTGTAATACTCAACGAAAGAAAAGCCACGGTTACGTTGTGGATTTTGAGGATCCTGAACTACATTAATTTTTGAAAGGGGAAACACAGTTTAGTATAAGAGGAAACTCCAAAGTCACATTTTCAAGTAACATGTTGAAAAGCCCCTTTAAAAAGTGCACATGTTCAGTTCCAGTTCTAGGTGTATGAACTTCGCATGACGACTGCCACAAACATCATCCGTTACAACCCTCGGCCCCATTACAACAATCACAACAGATGTTTTTGGAAAAGTCTTTAAAACGCATACTGTCACCGACCGTGCATCCGATAGAGGAACATCAGTAATGGCTGCTAATTCATTCTCTGATCGCTATCTGTTTTGTCTCAAACTATTGGAAGAAGATTTACCTGAATCTAAAGATTTGCCAAAAGAAACATATTAAAGGTTAAAAAGTTCAAATACATTACCGTATGAAAAAAATTAGGTGACAGTGTTTTTTACCTCAGCTTCAACACTTCTCGACTGGCAAGAGAAACAATCATAGCTGGAATATAACTTGAAATAGCTAATGAAGATACCTCATGATCAATTATAGTAGCAAAAGTTCTTTGAAATACCAATACAATAGTCCCACACCTACGCATAAAACAATTCTTAGAATTTAGTCAAAGAATACATAATTAGGCTTTGTAAGAAAAAGACTTACCTCACAAATACCAGTTCCATTCACGTGCTCTTAACTATGTATAAACTCCTACGTTGCCCTCATGTAATTCCACCTTTGTCCTTTGTCGCAAAAGTAAGGCTCAGAGATACAGTTTCAGTACCAAACGCCTGTGATGGCTGCGGTCACACTTTCGGTGTGACTGCCGAGCCAAGACACGTGCGTAGGTAAACCGTACACAGTAAACACAAAATTATCATCATCGCCTAGAAAAAGAAAAAAGGTACGCGTCTTTTGCACAAAGAATCCAACACAACTCAGATGACACCTTTCCGCCTCTTACGACAAAAAATTGAAAGTGAACACGGTATGAAGCGAAAGAGGCGTCGATCGCGAAATGTAATGCTCAGGGTCTGCAATATATATGCAAAACAAACACCATGCTTGGACTACAACCCTAGTCGGGTCATGTTACCTGCCAACATACGGCTATGTTGGCTTGCAACAGTAAACGGGTCAGTTACCCGCCAAAATACCGGAGTCGGATATTTACTACCACAAGAACATTTAATTTCAGACGTTGGTCATCATAGCTTGCAAACCAATTGGTCCAACTCCATTATAGCTTTTGTGTACATTATTTCGCAATGGGCCCAACCAAATCTGTGATGGAACCCCACTATGTTAAAACCAAACCAAAACCAAAAGTACAATAACATCTCACCAACTAACAAAATAAACCACCCAACAAACAACACCACACCCCACACCCCATAAAAACCACCATACAATCCAATCAAACAAACAACCCACACAAACCCTTAACAACATACTCACAACCCAAAGAGCACCAATTGTAAATCTATTAAAAGGACTCACCCTAAATTTCTCATAACAGTTGACCCTAATCTCAACACTCTCATATATTCAACCGCCTACCCATCTTGTCAATCTCAAAGTTATGATAACGACAAAAATAAATAAGCACATAAAAAATTAATTAACATCTCATCACCATCCTTATTACTCAATGTGAGGCAATCCAACCAACTTTAATCCTCACCAGACTCAACCATTTAATATTTTATTGGTCTTGAATCTTGAGCACATCACTAACACTAGCTAGGACTAACGAACAAACCCCTTTTTAAAGATACAGCGTCCAACGATCTTAGAACGGTCTCGGGTAGGTATATGCTTGACTGGTTTGTGTGTTTTGTAATCGAAACAAAGATAATACTATAACCCAAGTGTTATAAGTATATCTTTATATTTTGATCTTACACATCTATGATGAAATCGTGAAAAAATTTTAAAAGATTTTGGTTAATTACCAAGCACGAATCTAAGATAATGAGTTTGTTTATATTTTGAGTCTTAGTTAATGGAGATGGAGGAGTTGGTGTTAAATGTGACGATGAGGTAAGTAGATCGAGTCGGATTTGTTGAGGGGGGGATTTTGTTAAATTTTTGTTGACTGAGGAGTTATTAGGTCTAGATGATTGTGGATTTGATGATTGTGGATTTGTTAGATGTTGAGGATGTTGTTATTGTTCGAGTCTTGTTGAGTCCTCTTCTTCTTCATTCTGTCGTCAAACTAGTGAGTTGACCCGGTTGGGTTGTTCCACTTAAAATTGGTTCGGCTCACAAGGGTGCACCTCAAAACAACTCGTTCGGTCCACATAGCTTAAAAGCTCGTTCGGTCCACATTGTTGTAACCCGTTCGATCCTTTAAGGGTGGCACTCGTTCGATCCATTAAGTTGGCCACTCGTTCGATCCACATTAAGACACTCGTTCGATCCTCAAGTTTAGACACTCGTTCGATCCTCAAGTTTAGACACTCGTTCGATCCTCCCAAACTGTTGCTCGTTCGATCATCACAAGATTTAAACTCGTTCGATCCACTTAAGAAAACACTCGTTCGATCCTTGAAGAATGTTGCTCGTTCGATCCTCTTGGTTTGAACTGGTTCGACCCTCAAAAAAATCTGCTCGTTCGATCCTCTAAGAGTGAAGCTCGTTCGATCCTTAAACAATTTGCTCGTTCGGGTGTGCTCCGTATTGACAGTTACAAAACATATTCGAAACAAATGGACCCAACAAAAATGAACAACAAAAAAAACTGTGATAACAAAAAAGAAAATGAACAGGTGATTAATCATGTGGAGAATAAATGGACCCAACAAAAATAGAACAAAACTGTTACAAAACAGTTTTATAACCACTAAAAAAAACATATTCGAGCGCCTAAAAATGAAATAAGCTTAAAATAAGCTTAAAAATCACGAAACCCACCAAATATAGATTTGAAATAGTGACTAGACCGAACGGACCATAAAAATAAAAATCGACCCAAGAGTATGTTGCCTTGGCATCTGCTACCAATTGAAGGTCTAGTAAAAACCATGATCAGGTGGTCTTGGTGATGTGAACCACATGAAAGCCATTTTAGTGAGAGAGAGTAGAGAGGTGGAAGATGGACTTGTGATATTTAGGTGGAAATTGATGAAGGATACAAATGAATTGACAAATGCCAAATGACTCAACCCCTCTATGGAAGCAATAGAGAGGTATTTATAGCTCCTAGACCTTAAACTATACATAGTTGCGTATTCTAGTCCTAGCGTATGTGACTATGATAAACTCATGGTAATTCTATGTAATGTCGTCTCGTAAAAGAGATTCCCAAACAAATTTTTACCGTTATACAACCCCAATTTTGAATCGCCAGTAACCTACATCCATAAAAAATATAGTTAACACCGAAATATGTTTCACATCATTAACAAATTAAAGATTAAGGAATCACAACTAATAAAACCTTCAATCAAGCTCATAGCATCTATAGAATTTTGTCATTATTACTGTCAACCTTACAATCATAAAATTCATCTTTAAAAAAATAACAAATCCAAGCTAATATAATTGATTAGTACCTGATCCGTATCACCGGCCATTGGGAACCGCCACCAGTAGCTTGAATAATTATCCCCAAATTTGTTGCAACCCAAATGACAGATGCAATAAGTAGGAAGGCCAGCAGTAGATCGTAACGTACCCTAGTATAATTATAAAGACACACAATAAGGTAGACGACGTACTTGATACGATGTCTGGTGTGCAAAATGATCTTCACAGTTACCCAGGTATTGACCTTATTCTAGAAGATTAGCGAATGAAACAGAGCGTCTGTATAAAATAAGAGGCAAAGTAAATTTGCTTCAATCCTTCTTGCTTCACAAAAATGATTAAAGGGGCCGGTTTGATTTAGGGATTTCATTTGATTGGATGTAAAGAACTGGTTTTGATTTTTAGGGAGATAGAATTTTAGATGATGGGTGTGAAGGTTGTGTTTGAAAGGGAATGTTTGTGTGTAAATTAAATGCCGGCTTCAACTTTTAATTTCAATCGTTGATTATTTTCTTATTATACAGGTGGCGTTTTTTCAATTTTTTGCTTCAAGATCAAAAAATTTAAAACCTTCTTTTATATAGTAGGTTATAGATAGATGCTTCCAAGAATTTGGAGATAGTCATGCTAATGAATTCAACACTTCATAATTTTAATTAATCATTTTTTAACTATGAATTAGATATATCCATGCATATTTTTCTTAAGGATTGAGATTCTTTAAATTTTATATGAACTTTATCGGTAAAGTTCTCTCACAAACATAATAGTGTGGCCTACTAAGGGATCCGGTTTACTTTATTTTTGTGAGAGAACTTTACCGGTAAAATTCATATGAACTTTAAAGAATCTCAATCATTTTCTTAATTTGTTATCCTTCGATATGCCCTCAAATTAGGTGACCCTACTTTCATAATATGTGTTATAGAAATAGCCTGAAATAATAATAAACATCTGTCTGGGTGGTGTAGTCGGTTATCACGCTAGTCTCACACACTAGAGGTCCCTGGTTCGAACCCGTGCTCAGACATTTTTACTTCTCTTTTTTTAATTGGACTTTAAATATACGTTTTTTTTTTAATTCTGTGTTCTTTTTGAGATGGGCTTCATGGGCTACAGGTTAGGGGTTACTAGTCACATCCCTTACACAGTTACACTCTACATTTTTGACTTTTAGTTAGAGACTTAGGTTGGATGGAGTAAGAGCATCAAACTCACCATTCACCTCAGCGTCACCTCAGCTTTCTCTCTTCAATTTTACCACTCACTTTTCAACCGTTTTAACACTTACCTTTCATACCAAACTTACCTTACACATCATTTTTTTATTTAATTTACTTTCATTCATAAATTAAAAACGTTAACGTAAACGTACAAAATTAATAAAAACGTAAACGCAAACTAAATTAAAAAAATTTATTCATAATTTAAAAAGATTGCATAATCATAAAAACATTACGTTAAAAATACAATACTGAATGTGAGAGTTTTGTTTAAAAATAAATGAATTGTGTTTAAAAAATGAGTGAAATGGTGAGTATTTATAAGTAAAAAATAAAGGTTTTAAATATTTTTTTTTATATATATAATGGATAAAAAAAACATGTGGGTCCCAAATAATACCACTCACTTGTGGTGAGTGGCTCACCACTCAAGCACCAACTCACGTGCGAGTTTGATAGGGTAGCATAAGGTTTGAATGGTGAGTGGCCACTCACCATGGTGAGTTTGGCCTTACTCCATCCAGCCTTAGAGAGAAGCAAAAAATGTTAGGGAAAATTGGGTATAATTTTCTCCCCAATTTTTTATTTTTAAACTTGGATGATTTAGAGAAACAAAATGATAACATGTTTTTCTAATTATCTTCTTGTTTTATTTCCTACTCGAAAACACATTGGAAAAAACCGTACTTTATTTCTTCCCTTTTCTTTTATTTAATTTTTTCTTCTCTCTTTCTTTTTATTCATATCTAAACTCGGGGACATAACCAAGTTTAGCTGACCTAAACCGACCACGTAGCCTTGTTCAACATACGATTTAAAAGTTGATCACTAAACAAAACGGAACACTACTTAACAATCGGCAAAACCCATCTAACACAAGCATTAAATATTGATATGATGGCATGTGCAAGTGTTGATTACAAATAACGGGAGTGAAACGCAAGAGAATAGACCAAGAGTGTGACAATTGCATTGGACTCAAAACTTGAGCAACATTGAGTTTCATTTATTGCATGTGTCAATGTTATATAGTTTTAAAGGTCTATAGCATAATCTGCTAACTTTACATACGGCAGCCGAAATATTTGAAGCTAGACACAACGTAGATTGATTTGGAATTGTATCTTTACTTGAAGAGTGTATTAAGTGCAGAAGAGCTTCTTGACAAGGATCTTCCATTGAGGTTTATGGAAGTAGATGAAGAACAATCGAAACTTGTTATGAGCAACCGTAAGGCAATGGCTGATAGCCAGGTTCAGCTTGGAATCGGATCGGTGGTCACTGGAACTGTCCAGAGCTTGAAACCATATGGTGCTTTCATTGATATCGGTGGAATGAATGTTCTTCTACATGTTAGTCAGATCAGCTATGATCGTGTATCTGATATAGCAACCGTCCTACAACCTGGTGACACCCTCAAGGTAATTGTTGTAGTTACTTTTTCACTATTGGGTTGCACTGCTAAAGTGCTAATAAAAAAATCATCTTGTAGGTCATAATATTAAGCCACGA
The DNA here is from genome assembly GCA_026074375.1 of Tanacetum coccineum. Taxonomy (NCBI): domain Eukaryota; kingdom Viridiplantae; phylum Streptophyta; class Magnoliopsida; order Asterales; family Asteraceae; genus Tanacetum; species Tanacetum coccineum. Next base: position 21,368 of record BQNB010082067.1, on the reverse strand, counting down.
CCGTGAGAGAGGACGGGTTAGTCTATCTACTAAGAAACTCGAACCGACTCCCGGGGACATGATTTGTAACCCCAAATTGGTCTTTGAGAAGGTATTTTTCAAATTTTTTTACGCTTGTAATCAGAAAACAATTATCGTGCTGTATTTCACTGTGAGGCAAGACCTTCGTTCTATAGAATACATGACAAGAATAAGAAAACTAAATAGACTTAACTTATCCTAGTAAATCCTATCTCTAACAAGTAAATTTACGCACTTCAGGCATGTTTATTTTGTTTGATAATTTTTCCCAACATCCTTTAAACTAAAAGTCTTTTTGCTCGTAAAGATGGCACCTAGGAAACATATTATTTCGAACTTGAAACTTTTCTAAAGTTTTATGAGACATGAGTAATTTGTTTGGCTATTCACTTACAGCCAAGTCAGGTTCGAACTTGTAACACCTACTTTTTAGCTTCTTGGTATTTATTTTTACGTAAAAGGTGTTTAGTTCATTAGGCAGATGCACACAATAGTCGTTAATTATAGATACTTGTTATATGGTTAATGGTTATGTTACCAAGAGATGGCTCAGATATTTAAACAAAGAATAGCTGAAGCAGAAGCAGAAGCCATGGCTCGTGCGGACCTGCTTAAGTTCCACCCCGAGGTATATATATCCTTTTACTCTCATTCATATAAATTCGCCCAAAGTCCCGACCAGTTGTTATGTTCCATAGATAGCATATAAAAACCTGTCAATGTGTTGCCAAACCTCAAATGCTAACAAGGTTGTGAGCCAAACTACCCCAGGAGAAGAAAATAACCGTAGGAGTTTGGAATTTGTGTTTACTACTAGTTTTTTAACGCAGTTACCTTGTCTGAAATCTGCATAGAAAGACAAGAATATCCCGGCTTTTATGAAAATCTCTTTACGGTTACTTAAGCATATCCTTGGAGGCGTTAAGTGTTCCCCTATCTATTTGATTGGTTAGGGCCACTTAATGGGTAACTTGGCTTAAGCATCCCCGCCTCTTTGATTAGCTACTAATTGTTAATTTGAGCATTTAAGTACAACAACATGTGTACTTATCGGTTTTTCTCTCCTTGTGTCCTCATGTGTTATATATTACTCCACTAGGATCTAGGATGTATGATGTAGTGGTCTTTAGAACCATTTTCAGGCATTTAATCATTGAATGTTTGGAACAATAAACATTAGTAATTTTGAAAAAATTTTGTACCAAAATAGTGCAGTGTCAAATTCTGAGACGTATACATAATCTAGTTAAGTTTATGACATGCCTATTTAGATGAAGCAATTGTAATGTAAGTTGGCTTAAAATGTTGACTGGTTCCTCTAGATAATTCTGTGGCTTTGCGTAACACTTTTTGGTTATACTGCTTCATTTTTTAGAATTTGTTTGACTGCTAGGTAGATTATTCAACTGAGCTAGCTCAGTTGGCCACCAAGGGTAACCTTGAGGAGGTATCTTTGGAAAGGTCTCAGGTTCGAGTCTCACCATGCACCTTCATGGGCGGAAATAAATAGAAGCAGGAGTGGGGTTTATCCCTTAAGGCGAAGGTTCGAGGCTTGCATACTGCCCAATTGGATGTCACTGTTGGCTCGAATCACTAACTACTAACTTGCCGTTCAAAAAAATAAAAATAAATAGCAACTTGGAACTTGCAACATAACGAAAATTGACTGGTGCTTAGTTAGATGTAACAACTTTCTTGACATGGCCAAGTGTGGTACAACATGTCTCAAAAACAAATTTGTTGATTTGAATCCCTTTCCTTTCTATACTTCAATTATGTAATTGATTTATTTGATGTTCATGCAATTATTAAAAACTTAATTTGTTATAACGTCTGCAGAGTGGGGTGACATTGAACTCAGATGGTATGTTAGTTGCGGTGACCGAAGATCTGTGCGCAGAGAATTGGGATTTAGATGATATTCCCAATTTCCCATAGCAGATGAAGAGTAGCAGAAAACTAAGAAAACTAACTGAAGGTGACATTGACCTCCTGTTTTTTTATGTTACTAGTAGCATTCTGGTTGGCACTCGTAGCAACGAATGTGTTAATTTGTCCGTAATTGAAAGAGGGTAAATTTCCAATCAAAATGTTGTACTTGACTTATTATATCTATATACTATAGGGTGGGAAACGACGTAGTTTCACCCCTTGCTACAGTAACAATTTTTTTGGGCTTCCACTTTGGCCCAATTTATTGGACTGCGACTTTGGGCCGACCCAATTGATTTTTTTTTAAACTTTGTTTGCATAAAATAGGGGGAAAAATATATACGAGTATATTACAAAAGTATCGAGTTATTCAGATAAAAAAAATACCCGCGGAACCATTTTCGATACCTAATAACTTTAAAATAATCGACAGGGTCACAAACGTACATTTTTAGGTCGCATTAAACCAGAAATCATAATATAATCTTGCCAGGTATGAATTTTTTCATTACATGTAAGAGATTGTAAGAGCTCAGGCCACATTCGTGCAACATTGCATGCAAACACGATATCATGGTGTCACCGGAGTAAGTACAAGAATCTTATTGCTATCAATAGCCCATCAAAACCAGCTGAATGCAAGGGTGGCATATAAGTGACGCAATAACGAGGCAAATCATATAGTCAGTCACAACCTTTGTAACTGTTGTCTTAGCTTTAAGCTTTCGGATTGTACTTGCAAAACTACAAAATGAAACCAACACTTTTCAATTTATACAGTAACAACGTAATTCTGAAAGTGGATTTCTGCAATTATAGTGATTTTATTAAGAAAGCCAAGCAAGTACCGACTATAATATGTCATTTTTATATAGGGATAAAGCCGTAGAATACCAACGAACTTTTCACAATTTATCGATTTGGTACGTGTACTGAATCATTATCGATTTGGTACGTGTACTTTATAAAGTGTTCTATTTGCACATTTTGATGACGTGTCATAGTGATGGCAGAACGTTAGTCATCATAAAGTGAACGTCATCAAAATGGTTTTCCCTTATTTTTTTTTTTTATACCTATAGGCATATGAGAACACTTTATGAAAATAAGGTACCAAATCGAGGGATAATTGTTTCAGTACACGTACCCTAAACGATTAAATTGTGAAAAAGTTCGTTGGTATTTACGGGCTTATCCCTTTTATTTAATGGTCATAAGAAGGTTTTGTGTTTCTAATTCGCCCCTTTCATGACTATCTGTAGAGAGCTTTGCTTCCAAATACACTGGGTGAAAAAAAGTAGATCGTAATCGTGGTTGGACATGGCGCTAGACATACCTAGGTTTTGTGCAACCTGTACACATATTAAGATATTCGATAATAAAAACTTTAAATTTGCCCAAAGTGTAATAATTTATTTTTAAAAAATCTTTTTTTTTTTGTTTTTTTCGGGACTTTTCCCTATTTTTGTTGGGGTATGTATTTTGAAGAAAGAGACAGAGGTGAAACTTCACAGCATAAAAGCATTACCAGTATTATTATGATGTGAACAAATAATATCACAAAGCATTTGAAACACCAAGCCTGAACTTACCTTAAACTTTTGTCGAAACGTCAAACAAAAAGCATAATCAACACCAGCCATGCCATGAAAGGTCTAGTTCCTGCCAAATAATTTTTTTATGTATATTTAGTCTAATCTCAATCAGAAAGACAAAGGATCTCATAATTACCATAATGGATAATTTTAATATAAACTGGAACAAATATGTTTTGAGAGTAATGATAGCATGTATTGTATAAAATTAATAGTAAAAAAAACTTACAATCTTTTATGAGGTTATTTAAACAATTGCAAACCAAAAAACCCTAACATCGGGTACCATTGTTATGCGTGAGTGGATGATAACAAATTATTATTAGTCAAATCGAAAGTCAAGTTGAACATTCAAACAAAATAAATTCAAGTCAGTCAAGACATGTTATTAGTCATGACATTATTATTCATTAATTTGTATTGGGTCTGGCAAGGTGGAGCGAATGATACGAACAATTAATAATACCATTCGTACTCTTCTCTTTCAAGCACACCTCCCCCTACCTTTTGGGTTGTTGCCCTCCATATGGCCACCTATTTCCTAAACCTTTTACCATCTACCACAATCCATAACGATATACCTTTCACACACCTTTTCAACAAACCACCCAATTACTCGCACATTCGCATCTTTAGGTGTCTATGCTACCCTCATCTCTACTCACCTCATAAACTTGCCCCGCGTGCCACGCCATGTATCTTTTTAGGCTATCCCGCCTATCATCGTGGTTTTTGTTGCCTTAACCTCGAGACAAACAAAATCATTCTCTCTCGACACGTCACCTTTGACGAAACACAATTCCCTTACAAATCTATGACACTTTCCTCGCCACCTTCTTACACCTTCCTTGATACTCAACCTTCCCCCCTCCTTACTTCTCTTGCATCTAAACTTCCTAATCCTTCCACAAACATCCCACACCAAATGAGCATCCCAACTGCTCCCCACACCAAATGGTGAGTATAATGCGTTAGTTAAAAATGGTACTTGGATTCTTGTTCCAAGGCCGTCTGATGTTAACTTGGTTCGATCTATGTGGTTATTTAAGCATAAATTTCATGCTGACGGTACTTTGAGTCATTATAAGGCTCGACTTGTTGCTAACGGTAGTAATCAGCAACACGGTGTTGACTTTGATGAGACATTTAGTCCAGTTGTTAAGTCAACCACCATTCGCACCGTTCTTAGCCTTGCTGCGTCTCGACAGTGGCCTATTCACCAACTTGATGTTAAGAATGCATTTCCTAATGGTGATTTATCTGATAGTGTATATGTATCAGCCCCTTGGTTTTGTTGACTCTCATTATCCTAATCATGTATGTCTTTTGCATAGGTCTTTGTATGGTTTGAAACAGGCACCTCGTGCTTGGTTCCAGCGGTTTGCAGGTTATGCCACTCGGGCTGGTTTTTCTCCTAGTCGGTGTGATTCTTCATTGTTTATATATACACAGGGTTCTCAGGTTGCTTATTTACTTATATATGTGGACGATATTATCCTCACAGCTTCTTCTCCAGTTCTACTTCAGCAGATTGTAGACTCTTTGCATAAAGAGTTTGATATGACCGATCTCGGGGCACTTAATTATTTTCTTGGCATCTCTGCTGTTCGTCATCCTACAGGGTTATTTTTGTCTCAGAAGAAGTATGCTCGTCAGCTTCTTGAGCGAGCTCATATGGTTAATTGTAACCCGTCTCGGACACCAATTGACACTGACTCCAAATTGGGTCCGGACGGCGTTCCTGTTCAGGATCCTACTTTATACCGTAGTCTTGCAGGGGGGCTCCAGTATCTTACCTTTACTCGCCCAGATTTGTCCTATGCAGTTCAACAGGTTTGTCTCTATATGCATGATCCGAGGGAGCCGCACTTTGCTGCTCTCAAACGTATCATGCGCTATGTTCAGGGCACCCTGGAGCTTGGTCTTCAGTTATATGCTTCCGCTACTACATCTTTAGTTGGGTACACTGATGCTGATTGGGCAGGTTGCCCTTCCACCCGCAGGTCTACTTCCGGTTATTGTGTGTTTCTAGGTGATAACCTTTTGTCGTGGTCTGCTAAACGACAACACACCATCTCTCGCTCTAGTGCTGAAGCGGAATACCGGGGTGTTGCTAATGTTGTTGCAGAAACTGCATGGATTCGTAATCTCCTTCGTGAGTTACACTCTCCTCTTTTGACAGCTACTCTGGTTTACTGTGATAACGTTAGTGCAGTTTATATGTCAGCCAACCCGGTTCAACACCAACGCACCAAACATATTGAGATTGATATACACTTTGTTCGTGATATGGTTAAAGCTGGTCATGTTCGGGTTCTTCATGTTCCATCTCGTTTTCAGTATGCTGATATCTTCACCAAAGGTCTTCCCTCAGCTTTGTTTGAAGATTTTCGCTCCAGTTTGAGCGTACGGCCTCCTCCCGCTCCAACTGCGGGGGCGTATTAGTCAACATTGAAAGTCAAGTCAACATTCAAACATTCAAGTCAAGTCAAGACATTTATTAGTCAAGACATTTATTATTCATTAATTTGTATTGGGCCTAAGCCCATGGTAATCATTCCAGAATGTTCTCTTGTATCCTATATATAGGATAGTTGTTATCAATAATAATCAAGGAATCAAATTAGCTTTCAATAGGCCTCACCCATGGTATGATCAGTTGCTTCGGATGTACACCTGAAGAAGGTTAGTATTTTCAGGTTAGAACTTACATAATATGTTAATCTTGACATCTTGTTATACATTTGAATGTGAATTAATATTGCATTATTATTCACCCAGAATCCTTTTTCTTTACAAATTTTATTTAAAACAAATTTTGCTCCAGTTTCACTATACCATTATACAAAAAGTGTGCAAGTGGTATCGTTTCTTTGAAATTTGTTTGTTCGTACTTTGGATATTGATTTTGTTTGAATTAGTTTAGAATTAGCCTTTGGGCTTTCTTACAATTGGGCCAATATGTGTGAGAAATTGGAAACTGACAATTGAGGTAATCGCCAATTTGAGTATTTGAAATTTTGAATGGTTTCGTTTGGTTTTTTGAGTAATCGTTTGTTCGAAGATTAACATACGATTAGGTTAACTGGATTAGTCTATTTTGAATTTGTTTGTTTGTTTTTAGGTATTGAATTTAAATTGGGAATTCGGACCATAATCCTTATTACATAAGTGGGTCATTACTGCATTTGAATTATAAGAGATCGTTCTTCAAGTATTTCATTAAACTTCAATTTGTTTGATACGGATAATAAGTATGAAGTTTGACCGTAATACTTATCAAATAAGCGGGTCATTAGAACCCTAATTTGGTATTTGATATTTGAAGATTGATTTTGGTGTTGAAGACTTAATTATTATTAGGTCATTTGGAATTTATTCGCTCGTTGGGAATTTGTTAGTTTGAAAAAATTGGATCTTCGTTCGTCGGGCTTTTGAAGTTGGTTTGTCCGAATTTGGTTGTCTTTGTTGAAGATCGTTTGAGCCGATTTGTTTGTTTGGTTGACCGTTTTGAATTTGTCCGTTAACGTTTGATTGTTCATTTTGAATTCATCGGCATTTGCTTTGGATCAATTTTTTTCGGATTGATATTGAAAATTGGTCGTTTGTTTTTAATTTTGCTAGTATCTCAAGCGTTTGGAAATTAGAATTTTGGATTTGGTTTGGAACATGTGGAGAGTTCAAGTCACGGTGGAGATTGTTAGAAAAGTGACTTAAACTCTAGGGGTTTGTTTGGTAAATTTGGTAATTGTATGACTTGTCCTAAAAGTTTTGGTATTTGAGTTCGTTTATAATAAGGAAACTAATCAATGATGGTTAATTTAGCCAATAAATAAGGATTGATAGCTTTCGATTTCTTCGTACCTTTGGATTAGAATTTTGTATTAGTACCTTTGAATTTGTTTTTTTATCTGGTTTGGTAATTTAAACAAATCATCCTCTTCGTTTGTTTTTTGTTTTGCCTTTTTAATTACCAACATGCGCGTTAAGGCGGTGGATACCATGTAATACTCCTTCCATCCCAAAATAAGTATCCACTTTTACTTTTTAGAGTCAAATTGGCTCAACTTTGATCTTAAATATACTTTTTTGTTATATAATACTTGATGAAGATTATACTAATGAAAAATACGCTTAAAACCCATTCCATTCATATATTTTGCATCAAGTATTATATAACACAAAAAAAAATATTTAAAGTCAAAGTTGAACCAGTTTAACTTTAAAAAGTCCAAATGAACACTTATTTTAGGACGGATGTAGTAATAGTTTTTGGTGAGAAATTTTTGTAACTTTATGGATGGCGTGTTTTTTATGTTTCAAAAACTTTGAGGAACATAAACTAACTCACATATAAACTGTAAAGCACTTGCGCAATGCACTTGCGCAATGTTGTCGTAATATAGAGACGTTAGACGAAATATGAGGTTAAAACCATAATTGATAATCACTAAATATTAATGTATATTTTTATTTCACAAATATTTGGACTATGCCGAATATTAAAAGATATATGCATTAAGATAATAAAAATTAGCTCTACAAATATATACAACTCACCACCTCATCAAACTACGTTTTTGGTGTGGCCATTTCTATACGTATCATGCCTTGTAATTCTATTATTTTTATTCGCTATAACTGTGATTGAATCTATTTTACTTGTGCGGTTGTTGTTTCTGAATTGAGTAAATGTTTCATCGCGTTTGTTTTTTCTAATATTGTTGTCGACTTGTCGTTGACCAGCATGAATGAATGGACATTTATGTTTCAATTTTCTATTTTTTCGTATTACTTACACTTTCTTTACAAATTCAACGAGCAGTCGAATAGGCCACTTAGTTGTGCTTATAAGATATATAGTTGTGTTTGTTTGTAGGGGTTAGCAAATAGCAATGAAAGGGAATGTTGAAAGAGAAAAGGTTTTATTGGAAATACTTAATCCTATAAAAAAATCTTTTATATAGTAAAAGAAAACCTTAAGTGAAGATTTCATATTTTAAATACATCAATTCTTCCTTTAATTAGTAACAATTAAATTATTAATTATTTATTTTTATTGATGTTTAAAGGGGAAAAAAAGTTATGCATCTCTTTAACTAGTAACAATTTAAAAAAAATTTGTTTTTGCAAAAAATATTATAATAGAATAGGTACAAAAGTATATGTCTCAAAAATATAAACAAAGAAAACTTTAAAAAGGCGAAGTCATCAACAAAAAGATAGGAGTGAAAACTAAAATTGTAACAAACAAAACCCAGGTTCTTTCACTTTGAATATTCATTCAACACAGAAGGACATGACAAAAAAACAAAAAAGCCAATCAAACGGAGACTATCATTCCTCTCCTTAACTGATTTATCTTCTTCTTTAACCCTGGATACTCCAAAACCCTAATTCCCCTCCTTAACTCTAGGTATTCTTTTTCTCAATCGTATGATTAATCTTCTACTGCTTCATTGAGTGTTTAATAAATCTGTCGTTCCTCAAAATCAATTAATCAAGTTGTTAAAGCCCCCCGAGTCGAACCAACAATTCGGTTCCTTAAATCTTGCGCTCATCGTCCATATGTTTTGCTCGATTTATGGGAAACTAATTGGGTTTTCTCTATTTGGTATTTTTTTTGTCCACTGTGAATTAATCTATGTGTATGCTACATCTTCATCTCAATATTTTTTGCTTTTTGACTTCTAACATTTGTTCATTAAATTACTTGAGGATGGATTATCGGTTCAAGTAAGTATCTTCTATGAACCATCTGTTACTTTTGATAATATATCTTGAAGTTGTAGATGTTATGCACATCAAGTTGTAGAATGTGGTGATTTCATTGGTTCATAAATTGTTTCTTCCATCAACATGAATTTTAGGTTGTTTACTGATTTACTAACTTTATTAATGTTGCCATGTTTAAAACATTTGTTATTGTTATTTTGGAATCATATTTATGTTGTTAAAACAATTTATCTTGCTGAACACTGAAGAAAATATTTTCAAAAGATAATTTTTTTAATGGGCGAAGAGTGATTGTAGGAACCAAGCTATATCATTTCCACATAATAAATATAGATCGAATGGTAGAAAAGAGAGAAAGAAGAAATGAAAGAATATTAGATTAGAAGGAGAGAGTGTTTGGAGGATTCTTACAAGAAATGAAAGAACCAACCCCTCTCCATCTTGGAGAGGGGTATTTATACCATCACTTGGGCCAGTCTTATGAGGCTTGTTTGGGCCGTGTGGTTTTGCTAATGGGTCGGGCTCGAGATTAATTTGGGCTTAAGCCCACAACACATACAATATTAGCATACATAAACGATCTCGTTTACCCTTTCTAGCTTATTACAACATTTACTAGATAAACACCGCGATTTCTTGTTCGACTCAATATTTTGAGGCTAACAATCTCCCCCAAAGCAAGGTCTTTGAATTCTTGATCTCCCCTGAAGCAAGGTCTTTGAATTCTTTGTCTTTGAGCTCTTTGAGTCTTGGTCTTTATCTCTGTTGTAGGCTTGTTCCTTCATGCTGTGTGATCTTTGATCTTGAGCATTTGTCATTGTATTTTGACTTTGTCTTTAGTTTTGAGATCTTTAAATCTTTTCCTTGTTTGTATTTGTCATCTTTGCCATCATGTGATCTTGTGTCTTGACCAACATGCTCATACTTTGCACCATCTAAAAAGTTTGCTAACGATCTCCCTTGACAATCTTTGTCTTGATAATCTTGATATCTTTAAGAAAGATCTTGAATATCAAAGTTTGCGGAAGTCTTTGTATTTAATTCTTGAGCTTTCTTGATTCTTGAATCTTGATGCTTATAGTATGTCTTTGTAGCTTGAGTATGAGCATGTGGTAATGAATCTAACTCAGCTAGAGTGAGGTCGTTATACCATCGTCAGTACCTGCATTTGAATGTTAGTGATAAACAGCATATATGGACGAATTTTGTCTTTGTCATTCGTCGGTTTCGGTAACGTTAACCTCTGGTTCCGTGATGACCGTTTTATAGTATAGATACTATACCTATGACCAGGTAGGTTCAATTTAAAAGAACCTCCTTGACAGGGTTTTCAGGTCCAAGTTTTAGATCCTCTAACGCGGATGCATTAGATTCATCGTACTTGTTTGTTCTTATTACCGGAACGTCTCAAAGCAGACAACACGGTAAGAGTGAATCAGATAGTTACTACCTTTCTGATTAAGTCGCCAATTCATTTACTGGACCAATATTGATATCCAGTTGGCACAAGCTTGATTCATATAGAATCTAGCAAGTCACCTACCACAGAGCTTATTTGATGATGGCTCTGGAAGGATTTCCATCGTCACTGTGAATACTAAAGAGTATCACTATGATGTTCTGGCAAAATCACAAGGATAATGCGTAAGACCCTTGATAACAACTTATGAGCTTAATGGTGTTCAACAAGTGTTTGTCTTGGAATGTGTCCTAATGAGATTTATTTATTCATCTCTTGGCTCTAGACTCGATTAGTGCATTTTGGTTTTAGTAATCGAAGGCTGGAGCTGAATGTCACCTTTTCAATATTAACTAACTCGGAGTGAGAAAGTTAATAGAAGTCGTGTGTATCTCCATGACAAATAAGACAAGTATCTATTGAGAGAAACTTGAATGGCTGGGAAGGGTTGTGCAGTGCATCACTGGGTTTATGATGTCTTTCTTTAATACTAGAATTCATCACTAATAACATATGTATTGACCCGGTTTCTACCTAAAGTGTGTGGAGGGCTTCTTTCTTTTCACCATTTATCGATACATTTCTTTTTTATTCTTCAACCCCTTCAATGCTTACCAAGACGTCATTACTAACACCTTATTGTGATTGTTCCAGTGTTAACTCATGTCTTAGTCTGCATTATTCCCTTTACCCATTCATCTCCAATCATACCTAAAGACTGCTATTTCTAACTATGGATTGTCCTTGGGTAGATCTCTCCAGTTCTGGTTGGATCATAGGACTAATACCTAACCTATCCACCTCATGACTTTAGAATCGTCATGAATTAAGATGTTGTTGGGTATAAGTTCATAACCATAAAACAGTTGAAAAATCATCAAAGTGTTTGTTGTAATATCAAAACTTTTAACACTTTGAAAATTTCATCCCTTGGAAAAACCCCTTACACACGTGCATCGATAGTCAAAAGTGTGTCGCACATGTGGATAAGAGTATATAGCAGTTTGAGTCTTCAGATCAATTATTATTAGCTAGATCACATTTCTCCTCTTATTTTAAACAATAAGTCAATTAGTTTTGAAATACCAAGTGAATAAAATTGGTCATGGAAATTATGTGGGGAGAAAACAGTTTTAGCATGAATTATGTGGAACTTTTTCTTCTTGCTCCCCCTCAATTTTACATATGTTTGACACCAAAAAATCTGATACCAAGTTGTAAAATAGATATAAAATTGATGGAGCAATTGTCTCAACCTCAAAGTTTTCATTATTATTACGGAGTTGTTATTAAGGACTTTTTATAATGTTTTGGATACATAAGAATTGTCATGTGATGATGTATCAAAAAACATTAAAACTTTGGTTTTTGAAAAACTTCCTCTCAAAAATAGAACCCATTGTAATATTGTGGTCTTTTAAAGTTTTGTGAGGGATAGAGTGTTGAACATACAATTTTGAAAGATTTTGAATTGTCATTGATAAATTCTTGAAAAATTGTGTTCAACGCTTTGAAAAACACATGTTAAAATACTTCTCTTCTAACTCTAAGGGTAAGTGCACTTATGCGTACACTCTCATTTTCTAGCGCTCAAAACATTGAATGTCTTGTAAGAATTGCTCAAGACCGAGAAAAGATGTTTTTCTCATTCTTAGGATAAGTTATCTTTATAGATAAACTTTCCAGTTTATGTACTGATTTGCACATAAGCCATTAAGAAAAATTAGAAATGACATGTTTTGAAACTTTTGAACTCTTGCTCGAACTTCATTTACATACCCGTGTCAATATTAATTGATATTTCTAGTTACGTAAATGTTATCGATTCCAAAAGACATGTCGAGAAGATTCTTTTTGGAATTTTTAATTTTTTGATTTTGTATTTTGCTTTTTGAAATTTTATATTTTTTGTATTTGGTTTTATAGGTTTTATATTTTTATATTTTGCTTTTCTTCAAAAATATTTACATTTTGATGTTTGTTGAAATATCAAGCAGATTCATTTGTTAAAACCTCCAGTTCTGCTGGAGTCAAACATCTCATACCAATTCGTCTAACAAGATACTAAAACCTATCTTCGGGTAAGGCTTTAGTAAACATGTCAGCTAATTGGTATTCAATTCTGAAAAAATATAATTCAATTATACCACGTTCAACCTGTTCCTTAATAAAGTGGTATCGAGTATGGATGTGCTTGGTATGGGAGTGTTGCACGGGGTTGCATGAGATTGCTATGGCTGACTGAAAGTCGCAGTACAATGGTATTTTGTTTCTATCAAAGCCATAATCCTTAAGCTATGTTCTCATCCACATTACTTGAGCACAACTTGCAGATAACACCACGTACTCTGCTTTTGCTGATGACATTGCAGTGCAGTCCTGCTTCTTTGACATCTAACTAACTAACTTATCATCTAGGAACTGTATTCCTCCAGAAGTACTTTTGCGAGTGTCAATGCATCCGGCATGATCAACATCTGAAAATGCGGTTAGTTCAAAGCCAGAATCCTTTGGATATCAGAGTCCCATATTTATGGTACCCTTTAAGTATCTAAAGATTCTTTTAACCTCTTTGAGATATTTTTCTGTTGGTCTTGCTTGATAACGTGCACAGTAACATACTGCTTGCACTAAGTCTGGTCGACTAGATGTCAGATACATGAGTGACCCGATCATACTACGATATTTTGTTTGGTCAACGGGTGTACCACTCAAGTCTGCATCCAGTTTAGGTTTAGTAGCCAATGGTATACCAATGCTATCACATTTATCCATACCATGCTTTTTGAGTATTTCTAAAGCGTACTTAGCCTGGTTGATAAAGATACCTCGTGGGGATTGGTGGATCTGAAGTCCTAAAAAGAATTTCATTTCTCCCATTAAGGACATCTCAAATCTACTGTGCATTAGTTTTTTAAACTTTTTAGTATATTTAGGGTTTGTAGACCCGAAAATTATGTCATCAACGTAAATTTACACAAGTAGAATGTTTTCCCTGTATCTTATCGTAAATAGAGTAGGGTCTATAGTACCTTTAGTAAAACCTTTGAACATCAGGAAATTTGAGAGTTCATCATACCAGGCTCTTAGAGCTTGCTTCAATCCATATAGAGCTTTCCTTAGACGGTAAACTTTATTAGGATGATCAGGATCAATGAACCCATCTGGTTGTGCAACATAAACCTCCTCCTTCAGTGGACCATTAAGAAAAGCCGTTTTCACATCCATCTGGTATATTGGAAAAGATTTGTGTGATGCGTAGGCGACGAAAAGCCGAATTGCTTCCAAGCGAGCAACTAGAGAAAAAGATTCCTCAAAATCAATACGCTCTTCCTGTGCATATACCCCTTAGCTACAAATCTTGCCTTTTTGCGAATTACAGTTTGATCTTTATCCTTTTTGTTCTTCCATAACCACTTTAGCTTTATGATTGTCTTGCCAAATGGTTTGTCGACGAGTTCCCAGACTTATAGTCTGTCAAATTAGTGAAGCTCATCCTGCATTGCCTCGATCCATGCGGAATCAACCATTGCCTCCTTAATGTTTTTCGGTTCAGCAGTACTCACGGTGAGCGAGAACATACACATTTTAAGATATGTTGCAAGTTGTCGTCTTATTTGCACTAGCTTCGATGGATTTCCACGAACTTGTTCTAGTAGGTGATCTTTAGTCAATTGGTGTTCAGAATGATGACGTTGGTAGAATGTATGCATGTTTGAATTATCAACATTACGAGTAGATGACTCTGCTTCTTTACATACCTATGTACTGAAGATGTTGTAAAATTTGTTTTCGTCAATTTGTGCATATGCTGCATGATCATTATTGTTTTCCTTAGCATTAACATTTTTTGGTGGAGTGATCGGTTCTGTTGTAGGTTGAATATTTGCTGTAGGTTGTGTGTTTTGTTTTGTAGAATTATTAGAGAGAGGAAGACTTTAACACACTTTGATTTCCTGCAGTAAAGTATTCTTCGAATAAAGGACTGAATAGGAATTCCAACTCTTGTAATGATGGAGCATCTGTGTCTGCTGGAGGAGAAACATTTAGAACCAGCGTTGAGCTTGAAGGTTCATTGTTGTGGTCTTGAATGCCGAGTTTTGAACGGTTATGAGCAGAAGTCTTTTATAGTAGGGGCACGGGGCCAGAGTTGACATAATCTGGCGCCTTTAACAATTCTTTGATTTCATTAAAGTTGATATGAATGGATTCAACTACAAATCTGGTTCTCTTGTTGTAGACTCTATATCCTTTTGACTGAGTAGAATATCTCACCAAAATGCACAGATCCCTTTTTTCTTTCATTTTGTCGAGGTTTTCAACATCTCAGGTTATGTAACAAGTGCAACCAAAGATGTGAAGGTGTTTAATAGAAGGTTTTTTTGCCATTGATGATGTGATATGGTGTCTTTTCATTTCTGGGGAAGATGAGAGATCTGTTCTGAGTGTAACATGCGGTTGCTATAGCTTCAGCCTAAAAGAATAACGAAAGTTTAAAAGCTGAAAGCATTGTTCGAGCAACCTCAACGAGAGTACGGTTCCGTCTTTCAACAATGCCATTTTATTATGGTGTTCAAGGAGTGGAAGTGTGATGTTCAATGGCTTCTTCCTTAAAGTAACCATGGAGTGTCTTGTTTAAGAACTTTGTGCCTCTATCAGTACGAACAATAATCACCTCGGCTTGAAGGTTTCGTTGAATCATCTTGAGAAAGTCTTTAAGTACTTCTGGTGTTTCATCATTGGTTCTTAGAAGGAGCGTCCAAGTGTATCATGAGTAGTCATCTACAATTACCAGAATGTATTTTTTCCCATTGATGCTTTCAATCTGTATTGGACCACATAAGTCCATATGAAGCAAATTTAATCGTCCTTTTGAACTTGGAACAATCTTTGTCTTGAATGTGCTTTTTTTTGCTTTTCCCAGTTCATAAGATGAACACAATTGATCCTTGACCTATTTCAACTTTGGTAAATCGTTCACAATATCGTTCTTAGAAAGTAAGTTGATGGTGTCGAAATTAAGATGAGAGATTCTTCGATGCCATAACGATGCTTGAGTTGGTGAAGCTTTTGCCAGAAAATAGATTGGAGTTAGTGAAGATGTCTCTTGAAGAGAGATTGTGTAGAGATCAGATTTCTCACAAAGCAAGTAGATTTACGGAATACAACCTCTAAATCCACATCACAACCGAGAAGAGATTATGATTAAGGCCTTCAACGTAATAAACCCTTTTGATTGTGATGTTTCTTGAACCAGATCCCCATAACCAAGAATTAGAGCAAATTGATCATTTCCAAAACGAACAGTACCTAGATATTTCTCAACAAAATTACACAGTAACTTGAGATTTCCCGTCATATGCTTTGTGCATCCAGAGTCAATAATGAATAGGATGAGTTGCACAATCTGCAAGAGAATTAGAGGACGATGGAACATTTAACAAATTAGATCCTAAAGTATTTATGAGTTTCAAGACATTAGTTATCCTAGATGCATTATCTATGGTGGGACTAATATTTGTGTTTACATATTCTTTCCTAACATTAGGCACCATTTCTTTTTTGTCTTAGGAATCCATTTATATCTTGATGGGCACTGTTTTACTATCCATCATTTCCATACCTTACTAGTGTTCTCATAAAGCATTCTAAAGTAACTCTTGGATTTTTGGATAGTAGAGTCTGATGCAACTATTTTCTTATGAGGTGCTGTAATAGATTTGTTCATTTAACTTTTAGGTTTTCTAGTACTAATAGGCACTACTTTAGGCTTCTTAGTTCTAGCATTCACGTCATTGATAAATTTAGAAACACAAGCATCATGATTCAAATTAAACATACATTTTTCACAAGTAGCACAAACAGCATTAACATTCGAAGTTTTGGACTTTAAATTGTCATTGCACGCAGTTACAGACTTTGTTTTATTTGAAATACTAGAAATCCTATGGTGGTCTTCTACTTTCGTCTTCTTAGACTTTACTTGACTATTATTTTGCACGGCCGTATCTTTCATTTGAGTGTTCTTAAGCTGTAGCCTGCTAACACTAGTTCTGTGAGTTACTCCTGTAGAGGTAGACACGCGAGGATTAGTATTCCTATAAGTCTGAGACAACCGAGGTGTTCTGGTTTGTGTTGTCCTAGTGTCAATTTGATACATTCCTAGTTTAATCACATTTATGTTTCGTACAGCTTGACTTGCTATTTGAGGTAAGATCTGTGTAGTGATTGCTTTTGACAAACCCTCTGACACATTAGTTTTGGTAATCGACTTTGTCTTTGAAAATTTTTCCTCTCAAGAGAGTCTGAAAAAGGAGTCGGTTTACCTAAAACTGATGGTTTTGGAATCCTGAGAGCATTTGGTTATCGAACAACAAATGGTTTATCAAACTTAGTATCCATAATTTTTCCTTTCATTTTCTCAATGAGTTTCTTTAGCTCACTTATAGCAGTGTTCTTGTCTTGCAATTGAGCTTTCAAATATTGCATTTTGAAATATTGTTCATGTTCTTTTAGAAACACAGTTGATCCATTTTGCTCTTGACATTGTTGTAAAGCAAGTCCATTTTGCTCTTGACATTTTGCTCTTGACATTTTGCTCTTGACCCGTTATAAACTTCTTTACTAACATTTTCAGTTTGTTTAGAAAGCTTTTCCGCAAGACATTTACATTCTTTGACTATATGAAGATACAGACATTGCAATTCAGTATGAGCATCTAAATCAGATAAAGAATGCAAATAAGAACACATAACATCCTTTGAAACACACTTTTAAAGAAGTAGATCATATATATTTGAAAATGCAGCTTTGTAAGATTCAAGTTCATCAATATCTTTTTAAAGCGATTGAACGTACTGTAAATCTGTAAACATCTCTTGTTTAAGTTCATTTACAAATACGAAACTATCATTTTGTGTCTTTAGTGCAAAAGGCATCAAACAAGTTTTCAAAAGCACGATCATATCTTCAGTAGTTGGTGCACAAAATTTAACATATGTATGTTTTTCCCAAGCTTGATCAACAATTTCTTTGAAATGATTTATGTCATTTGTCATTACATTATAAGCTTGTCTACTTTTACTTACTAATTTTTAAGTAGGTAGAAAACCTATATTTTTTACAATGTAAGGCTTATACTTTAAAAAATATTGTCTCCACATTTTCTTTTGAACTTCATTTGCATGTGCCAACTGATCAAGATATTCTCGTGACGGTGGTTTAAAAAATTTCATAAAGACTGTTTTGTTGTGTGTAGTCATATGGTTTAACTTTGTCTTCATTCAATTTTAATCTACTATCTTGTTCAAGAGTTAGTGTCTCTTCCCTATCAAGTGCAAATAAGTTTTCAAGATTACTTTTGTCATATGAAATCTCATACAAACATTGTTTTTCAGATTGAGCTTTCTTGAGGTACATAGGATTTGAAAAACTTGGTCTTCCATTATATGTTGAACCTTTGGGGGCTAACATATAAATGGTTTGAATTGATTGATGTTGTTTATAAACAATTTCATTCAAAAATTTTAATTGTTTTTCCACCGCAATCAAGTTGTCAAGATCTTTTTCTTCTTTAAGTTTCAAATCCTTTATAACCTTATTTTTTTCTTAGACAATACCTTCATAACTTGATTTTGTTAAAAGACTCTATTTGACTAACTCGTCATTTTTATCTTTGACAACAGAAACCACATATGCTTATATTTTCAAACCTTGTTTTATGGCATGTTTCTTTTGAGCTAATAGTCCTAGAGTTTCTTTTAATTTATGTTCAAGTGTGTCATTTTCAGTTGTACGGTCTTTGAAAATTTTGTACTTCTCAAGCTCAACCTCTTTATCATTAAGTGTACCTAAAAATCTATCTCGAGTTCTATTGGACTTCTCAAGATTAGATTTGCACTCTTCAAGTGCAGACTTGAACTCTTGTAGTTCATGAGAGAGCGGTGTGTTTGCTTTCTTTAATTGATTTTGAATCTTTTTGTTTTCATCAGAATCAACTTTTAAATTTGCAATTAAATTAGCAAGCACAACACGCTCATCATCACTTTCTTCAGCATTTTAGTCAGCCTGATTATTATTATCACACATATTTGATGAATCGGGAATAACATTACTATCATCCTTTTTCACTACATGTGTGTCGTTAATGGATTCAGGTTGCTCAGAATGCTGTCTCTCATTGGCAAACACATTATATTAAGCATCGTATTGTACCTTTTCCAATGGCTCAGCATCAAATCCTGATTCTATAGGTAAGACCTCCTGAATCTTTTCCATGAAACTGTAATGTGCTTCTAGTTCTTGTTCATCAATTTCTTCATCCGTGTCCTCTAGCCAATCAGCTTGCTTTTCTTGTAATGGAACACCTTTCTCAGCTTGTTTGCACAAAAACATCTTTTTCTTGTGATAAGTGTAATCTTTTGCCCTTCTTGGTTTCCTACACTCCTTAGCAAAATGCCCAAATTCCTTGCAATTGAAACATTGTATCCCAGTTTGTTACACTACCTGACTGCCTATAGGATTCCAAGCCCCAGCAAAAGTCACTGTCCTCTGATTCCTAAACTGTCTATTTTGATTTTCATTTATGTGTCTTGGAGTAGTATCCACATTCTTGTTTTTAGAGTTTGAAGAAGTTCTGAGGTTGTTGTTGGTAGGTTTGTAGATTTTTTTAAGTACTTTGCAATGAGTGCCAAGTTTTTTTGCATATCCTTGTCTCTCTGAGCTTCTTCTGGATCACTGTCTTCTTTAGAAGCTGACTCAGATGGAGGTGTAATTGGTTTAGCTATCTCTTTGCCTTTGTGTTTGGTAGATGCATGAGATCTGGTAGAAGATGATTGTTTGGATGATGGTACATATGACTTGTTAGGTTTTGGTGCTTGATAATAAGTATCTGGATATTATTAAGCAGTAGCAACAAGTGCTAATGGATTTGCATTCTTGGCTATCTTCTCAGCACGGATTTCATTAACTTCTTTTTGGTATTGTTTCAAGATGTCAAAGAGATTGTTATATGATTCCTTATCCAAGTCAACGGTTTGCTTGACAATAGTCACAAATCTTAACAATTCTGGTTGAAGTTGTTGAAGAGCCTGAACATTTACTTGCATAGTAGCAACTTCCAACTGGTTTCTTACCATTTCATTCATCATTTTGTAAAACCTGGAGTAGTATGACTCAATTGACTCTCCATCTCTTGAAGTAAATCTTCCAAACTCCCAAAACAAACTAGTCTTCACATTTTGTTTGTTAAGAGATTCACCCTGTTGTAGCCTTTCAATGGTTATCTACATGTCATGAGTTGTCTTGCAAGCATCAACAGTTGAATAAATTTCATCCCCAATTTCAGTCAAGAGCAAATGAATTGCTTCCTTTTTTGCATCATAATGAGCTTTGTTAGGAACTTTGTAATAGATAGTTACTACTAGTAGGTATGTAGTTCCTACTGGTAGAGTAAACAGTTCCTGTTGATAATGTAGTTCCTACTAGTAAGGATAATAGTATAGTTAGTACTGGCAGTACAAAAGTCATTCCTGCTGGTAGAACAATATTATTCTTGGTAGTATTATGCTTACTCCGGGTTGTTAGTAAAGTTAGTTAGTAATAGGGATATGCATGAGATATCCTAGGAAGTGATAACACTTATCACTTTAGCTTTTTGTTAGGGTTTCGTGGGTATTTAAGAAACCTACGAGTTGGATGAAAAAGAAAAAGACTGATTGATTCATTAGAAAAACACGTTTATTATCAATAGAAAAGATCCATAGAGGATTGTTGTTTTAGTATTTCTTTAACTCTGTTGTTTATATTCTGCGTAAACAATAGTTTCATTTGTTAGAGTCTCTCTTAGAGTTGCTTGTGATTACATAAGTGCTCTACAACCTTAACAAGCGTAAAGATCTATCTAGGGCTGGACCTTCAAGTGGTATCAAAGCCTGGAGAGAGCCTCTGTTAAAGAAACTTCACAATGACTTCACAAAATCCATCACAAACATACCCTATGCCATCACCATCAGTATCTTCATTCACTTTCCCATCAACCATTGTCTTTGAGTCTCCAAATCACACTCAACCCTCACAAACTACCCAGTCTCAACAACTCTAACAATATCACACAACCACTGTCTCAAACAATAATGCTAAATTTCCTTACTTAAAGAAGGAAGAATATGAGACGTGGGCCATGAAGATGGAGTATTGGATCATGAACAGTGATCACAACTTGTGGAACATTGTTCTAAATGGAAACAGCAGGAAAAAGACAGGAAGAGATCCAAAAGGAAACAAGTAGTTAGGGTTTCATGGGTATTTAAGAAACCTACGGCCTTGGATGAAAAGTGGTGATTGAATTCATTAGAAAAACACGTTTATTGTCAATAGAAAAGATCCATAGAGGATCGTTGTTTTAGTAATTCTTTAACTCTGTTGTTTATATTCCGCGTAAACAATAGTTTCATTTGTTAGAGTCTCTCTTAGAGTTGCTTGTGATTACATAAGTGCTCTACAACCTTTACAGGCTTGAAGATCTATCTAGGGCTGGACCTACAATACGTGTGTTTACATTTATGCCGGAACTCTTTATTAATTAAATTGGTGATTTCCGAACACGTGTCGAAATGTTTTGTTTC
>BQNB010082066.1:0-23931 GCA_026074375.1 Tanacetum coccineum | reverse complement strand
CAAAACAAGCATATATTTGGCATTTTAAGTCCGTTTTTGGTTATTTTAACTTTTTTTTAAAGGTAAAAGGTATGTGTAATTAAACACATACCAGTAACGATAGCATCTCAACTCCTCCATTTAACATCTCATATATAACGATACCACATCAGATCCTCCATTGAACATCTCATGTATAACGATAACACATCGACTCCTCCGTTGAACATCTAATGTATAACGACACCATCTCGACTCCTTCGTTGAACATCTTATATATAACGATAGCATCTCGACTCCTCCGTTGAACATCTCATGTATAACGATATCATCTCGACTCATCCGTTGAACATCTCATGTACAACGATACCATCTCGACTCCTCCGTTGAACATCTCATGTACGACGATTGCATCTCGACTCATTCGTTGAACATCTCATGTATAACGATACCATCTCGCCTCCTCCGTTGAACATCTCATGTATAACCATACCATCTCGACTTGTCCGTTGAACATCTAATATAAAAACAATACCATCTCGACTCCTCCATTAAACATTTCATGTATAACGATAACATCTCGGCTCATCCGTTGAACATCTCATGTATAATGATACCATCTCGACTCCTCCGTTGAAGATCTCATGTATAACAATAGCATCTCGACTCATCCGTTGAACATCTAATGTACAACGATACTATCTCGACTCCTCCGTTGAACATCTCATGTATAACGATAGCATCTCGACTCATCCGTTGAACATCTCATGTATAACGATACCATCTCGACTCCCCCGTTTAACATCTTATGTATAATGATACCATCTTGACTTGTCCATTGAACATATAAGGTACATCGATACCATCTAGACTCCTCCGTGGAACATCTCATGTATAACGATAGCATCTTGACTCATCCGTTAAACATCTCATGTAAAACTATACCATCTCGACTCATCCGTTGAATATATCATGTGTAACGATAACATCTTGACTCATCCGTTGAACATCTCATGTCTAATGATATCATCTTGACTCATCTGTTGAACATCTCATGTACAACAATAGCATCTCGACTCATCCGTTAAACATCTCATGTAGAACGATAGCATCTCGACTCATCTGTTGAACATCTCAAGTACAACCATAGCATCTCGACTCATCCGTTCAATATCTCATGTACAACCATAGCATCTTGACCCATCCGTTGAACATCTAATGTGTAACGATAGCATCTCGACTCATCCGTAAATATCTCATGTTTAACGGTAGCATCTCGACTCATCTGTTGAACTACATCTCATGTACAACGATAGCATCTTGACTCATCCACTGAATATCTCATGTATAACGATATCATCTCGACTCATCCGTTGAACATCTTATCTATAACGATAGGATCTCGACTCCTCCGTTGAACATCTCATGTATAAAGATACCACATCGGCTCCTCCGTTGAACATCTCATGTATAACGATACCACATCGGCTCCTCCGTTGAACATCTTATGTATAACGATACCACATCGACTCCTCCGTTGAACATCTAATGTAAAACAATACCATCTCGACTCCTCCGTTGAACATCTTATCTATAACGATAACATCTCGACTCTTCCGTTGAACATCTCATGTATAACGATATCATCTCGAGTCATCCGTTGAACATCTCATGTACGACGATACCATCTTGACTCCTCCGTTGAACATCTCATGTATAACGATAGCATCTCGACTCATCCGTTGAACATCTCATGTATAACAATACCATGTCGACTCCTTCGTTGAACATCTCATGTATAACCATACCATCTCGACTTATCCGTTGAACATCTAATGTAAACCATCCCATCTCGACTCATCCGTTGAACATTTCATGTATAACGATAGCATCTCGGCTCATCCGTTGAGCATCTCATGTATAATGATACCATCTCGACTCCATGTATAACAATACCATCTTAACTCACCCGTTGAACATCTAATGTACAAAGATACCATCTCGACTCCTCCGTTGAACATCTCATGTATAACGATAGCATTTTGACTCATCCGTTGAATATCTTATGTATAACGATACCATCTTGACTCATCCGTTTAACATCTCATGTATAATGATACCATATCGACTCATCCATTGAACATATAATGTACAACGATACCATCTCAACTCCTCCGTTGAATATCTTATGTATAACGATAACATCTCGACTCATCCGTTGAACATCTCATGTACAACGATACCATCTCGTACGGGTCTTCAACACCTCTCTTCTTTGTTTATACATGCTTTTACTTTCCATACCACTGCCACTTTTAGAGTTATTGTCAACCTTGGAACTCGTTAGTGCCATAAAACCTGCAGCTTCATTGAACACCTCTTTCACTTCACTATCACTATTCAAAATAACTAGAGAATCAACCTTCTTAAGTGGCTTCCTATCATCATCATCCACAAGCACAAGTTTCTCATTCAACATTTGTCCTTCTAGGTCATTAATCCTTTATGCTAGAGGGGTAGTAGTTGGACTACCCAGTGCCTCAGATGAAGTACCGTAAGCAGAAGAAACCACGCCAGAGTTACCCCCTTCTCAGCCAACTTTGAATTCTCACCATTTGTACCCAAATCATCATCGTTCTCAACCAAGTTAAGCGCATCAAATGGGATCGAATTACTTTGAGTTCAGTTGGTTTAACATAGTTTCCTCTGAAGTTATAACTTATATTTTACTTTGAGTTCAATGAGGAGATCCATACTTACATCGTTTTTCAACTCGTCTTACTTATTCCGCACTTTAAGACAAGTAAATTCTTTATTCACTTATTATGAGAATTTAAACGTTTATATTTTTTGTGTTATTTACTTTACGTCTTACAAGAATGTGGCGGATAAAATTGGTGGGTAAAAAGAATGTTCAACCAAATAAGATGGTAGAAGAGGTACATGTTACGAATGAGGTTGTTAGGGCTAAAATGGTTGAGTCAAATGCTAAAATGATTTAGGACTGGAAACGAGTCGAGCCGAGCCGAGCCCGCCAAAGCTCGAGCTCGACTCGTTAATATTTTAGGAAGCTCGAGATCGTCTCGTTTATGACGTTCCTATAAAAAATAAAGCTTGACATCTTGAGCTTACTTGTTCGAGCTCGTTTAAGCTCGCGAGCCTAGTCGATCATTGTATATGAAGCTCAGACTCAGACTCGATTATTTAATGAGCTCCAAATTAGACTCGAACTCGTTAAGACTCGCCTCGTTCGAGGTTTTTTATCGATCCGATCCCAAACTTTTCACTAGCGGTTTAGCTCATTTCCACCCATATATTTTAACCATTATAGTTTTATAGTTTTTTTTCTATAATTTAAACATACAATATTCATTTTGAAAAATATGACGATGAACTATTTTATAATATTTGTATACACTTGAAATTTATTGAAATTTGATCTCGCGCTTTGTTTGTTCTATTTTGCCGCCCATCTTTTTTTCCCAAAATTCAAGAACTTTAACATCCCTCTAATTCAAGCCCCCTCTTATCCTTTTCACTTGCAGCTACAAGCACTAAAAAACACAATCTATTTTCTTGCTCCTTCTTCACAAGTTCCTTAAAGACTCATCGACATCAATTTCTACATCAACTCAAGGTTATTCAATCTCAACTCCGACCACCATAAGTACCACCTATCTGAACCGCTACCAACCATCGTAGCTGCGACAACACCCCCGTCACTTCTCTTGCTCGAACCATAATCCCCATCTGTCTGCACCCACCGAAGCTTTTTACTTCTGCTGGTAATTATGTTGGTTTCAAATTTCAAGCTATGTGTACATGCGGGGGATGTTTATATTTATGTAAATGTATGTTATATAGATTAATTTTTTTGGATTTGATGTGTTTAGATTTAGTATCTAGATATTTTTATTATTATTAGCAGGACTCAATTTAACTTGTTGGGCGGGTCATCTTGAGCAGAGGGGTCAGTTTCGGCATGCGGGTTGGGTACAAACACGGCTCGGCGATTGAGCTGATATGGGTCTTAAACATGTCACATGAACGGTATGAATTGTCATTACCGTTCTATGAGTAGCTATTTTTTAGTAATTCATTATTAAGTTTCTCTTAGTTGTTTGGAATGATGTAACATATGGAAATTATTAGGCACTTATGGGTGATTAGCATTCTGTAGTAGTGAACTGTTAGTTGTATTTGGGTATCTATGCATTGAAGTGAGTTGCAGTGGGTTTAATATCTGTTTTTTTTAGGATGTGGAGCATAAGCGCTAAAACTTAGTCAAGGGTTGATGATGAATAAAGAACTAAAGGAAGGAATGAAGAAAGACATGAATGAGGATGCTGTTAGAATGTGAAGGTTGTTAGATTTGGGCACTTTATACGCATCAACCTCCCACTTTTCCTTCCCTCGTAAAGACTTTGTTGCATTTGGTATATTTCGTGTTAGATATACTTATAAGATAGAACTTGTACAATTGAATTTGGTAGTTGTGAAGAAAGAAGTGAAACAAGGTTATAATAGTCATTTAAACTTAACTTTTCTGTGTATGAAGTAGGGGTGACAATTTCTGACCCGACACGAAACCCGACCTGAAACCGACACGAAAATTAGCAGGTTTGGGTTGAGTCTAATAGATTTCGGTTCGGGTTTGGGTCGACCTATCTTACCCGTTTATTAAACAGGTTAGGTTCGGGTTGAGAATAAATATAAGCGGGTCGACCCGTCAACCCGTTTAAGATTTTTTCTAAAAATAAAAATTATTTATATTTTATTATGTGTTAAATGGGTTAAACGGGTCGACCCGCAAACCCGTTTAACTTGTGTAACCCGTGTAATGTGGCAACTTTTGTATATAAAACGGGTTAGATGGGTCAACCCAAAACCCGTTTAACCTATTTAACCTGCCAACCCAACTATATATATGTGTTAAATGGGTCAGGTTCGGGTTATGTGTAAACAGGTTAGGGTTGACATAGCGGACCCGATCATTTAAATGGGTCAGGTTCGGGTTGGGGTTTTCTGACCCGCCAACCTGCCAACCCGAACCCGCCAACCCGAACCCGACTTGAATTGCCACCCCTAGTATGAAGCAATTCAATTGGCTTCACTGTACATATCACTACCCTCTTGCTAATAACGAGGTTAGTCACCCGCGCGCTGCCGCGGAGCGTGCGAGACTATTTTTGTAATGGACCGATAACACCAAGTACTATTTTTCAGCGATTGAGACTCACCTTGCAACGAACCGATAACCCTAAAGACTATTTTCGTAAACATTTTAAAATATATATTAAACTTCAACATTTTTTATAAAATCGTACGCATGTCAGAACCATTGCAATATTATGCTCGTTTTGTTCGCAATTCGACGATCTTTTCAGCAACCTTTTTTTTCCGAATGAAATGATAGATATACGCTCTGTAATTGCTGAGTAAAGTTTGTTTTATTGAAAAGTTGTAAATAGGAGAAAGTTGAGGGTGCGCTTTAAAAAATTAAGTTTTAAAAAATATGAAAAAAACGTAAATATGTTAAAGTTCATGGTGCGTTTTGGAAATTTAGTTTTTTAAATATATATATTAAATTTCAACTTTTTTTATAAAATCGTACGCGTGTCAGAAGTGGTGCAATATTGGGCTCGTTTTGTTCGCAATTCGACGATCTTTTCAATGACATTTTTTTTCCGAATGAATCGATAGATATGCGCTCCATATTTGGTAAATAAAGTTTGTTATATAAAAAAGCCGTAAATAGGTTAAAGTTCAAGGTGCGTTTTGAAAATATATATATAAAAAAAATTCATCGAGAATCGTGCGTAGGGGAATTTTTTTATTCCAGAATAAGAGCCTTGGGTACGGTAATGCCACCATCGGCGTTATGCCTATGTGGCAGCCGCGTTGGTGGCGTTACCACACCTCCTTTCAACGTTGGCCAACGCCGTTAGGCTCGGCGTTAAGCCACCAACACGCGTTGGTGTTAATTTTTTTTTTTTTTTTTAAATTGAGTGTGTGCATAGTGTGTGTTTGTGTGTGTTTTGGTGTGTGTTTTCGTGTGTGTGTTTTTTTTTGTTACAGATCGAGAGGAAGAAGAACAAGGAAGAAGGGGGTGTTGGCCCAATCAATTTTTTTTAATCTTTTTTTCGTTTTTAATTTTTTTTATTTATAATTTATATTTTTATTAAATAATGAAATATTTAATTATAATTTAATTTGGTTAAATAAATAGATAAAAAAAGTGGGTCTCAAAAAGTGATGTTAATGGTATTACTACATCTGAGAGTGGTGTTGGTGTTAGAGTTATGCTGATGTGGCGGCAAAAAATTGGTGTTATGATGTTACTACACCTAGGTCTCTAATGTTCATAGCATTCTGATGCTTTATATATATTTATAATTTATAATTACCTAAGTATAATATGTTACTATCAAATATGCTTTTATATATTTTCTCCCTATCTCACTAGAAATTTCCAAGATATCTCTTTTACTTTTTGACCCGTTTAACTAGTAGTTGGCTTGATATTCTTGTAGTTTTGTCACTCTAATTATTCTCTCTCTTCCTCTTATCTTACTTTCCTTTTCTAACAACAATACTATCAATAATTCATCATCGCTTTTAACATTTAAATTGTATACTGGTTTTACTTTCTACACATGTTTCTTGATTGATGATATACTTTTTTTTAGTAATTTTGGTGTGGATCCACCTAATCCTGTTCCAAGCTCTAAGTTGTAAGTGAACTTAAATTTCCAAAAATTTTCAATATATTTTGGTAGTATTAGTAAGATCTTATATTCGTGCACGGAAATCCAAATAATATGAAGATTTCAAACTTAAGAAGTGGTTTGTCAGGTGAGTTCATCTCTATATCTATATACATGTAAGATCTGCAAGAAGTGTAGTAAAATAAGTTTCATTTTGTTACCATTATTTTTAGGAGCCGTGTGAATAGAAGGGATATGATCAATCATCTATATGCTTCATTGCAATACTTATTGTATCTTAGTATGTATTATAATATGTCAAAGTATCATACTTAAGACATCTACAATTGTGAATGATCATACTTATTGCATTCATAATCAATAGTTTTCGGTTTGCATTATATAGGTACATGTCTGTATTGTATATGTATTGTATAGTATGGTAGAGAAAAAGTAAAGCACAACAATGGTCAATGAGTAGTGAAGACCACTTTTTTGCATCCCCATCCATTACACCCTTTTTCAAACAAACATATCAAATTTGATATATCATTGTAAGTATATCAGGTTTTAATATAATGCAAAAAAAAAAAAAAATTTGAGATAGTTAACAAGCAATTGTAAATGGTTATGAAAAGTGAGTGATTAGTCATCACATACGTATCTATACTTAGCTATTCATAACCTGAACCCACTGGAACATAATATGAAATTGATACAACAAAAAGCCTTTATAAATGTTTTTGTTTGTTCAAATTTAAACATCATTGTTGACCAGTCTTTTTCAAATTGACAACAGCTTGAAGCCTTGAACCCTACTTACATTAATGGCATCAACTTCAACTTCATCATTTCAAAAGAGCTTCAAGTATGATGTATTTTTAAGTTTTCGAGGTGAAGACACTCGTTACAACTTTGTTAGTCATCTTTATAAAGCTCTTGAGCAACAAGGGATTCAAACTTACAAGGATGATGAGAAAATTGAAAAAGGGGAAACGATCGACACCCAGCTTATCAAATCCATTGAAGACTCAAGATTCTACATCATTGTGTTCTCTAAGAACTATGCATCTTCATCTTGGTGCTTAGATGAGCTTGTCAAGATTATGGAATGCCGGAAGGCGAGTGAGCAGACTGCTTACCCAGTCTTTTATGATGTGGAGCCCACAGAAATCCGCAAGCAAAGTGGGGCGGTTGGAGAAGCTTTTAGAAACCAAGAAAATAAAGAAGCTGCTGGGAAATGGAGGACGGCTTTGAACGAAGCAGGCAATCTTGCTGGGTGGGAGTCGAAAAAGACTGCTAATGGGTAATTATTCGTAGTTCATTTGCTATATGAATTAATATTAGATCTTTTTGATAATTAGCAATTAGTTAGATCTGCTTCATTGTTGCAGGGATGAATCCAAATTGATCCAAATAATTGTTGACGATATTTTCCAAAAGATATGTTCCAATAGTTTGAGTGTTGACGGAAATTTAGTAGGCATGGAGACACGAATAGAAGCGTTGCTTTCATCTTTAGATATTGATGCTCCTGGTGTCCGAATGATTGGGATATGGGGGATCGGAGGTGGTGGGAAAACAACTTTGGCCACAACTATATTTGACCAAATATGCCATCAGTTCGAAGGAAGCAGCTTTGTTGATAATGTAAGGGAGGTTTCAAAAAGCTCGTTGTTCGGTTTAAAGGAGCTACAGAAACAAATCCTCACAGATATTTTCAGCGATCAAAAGATTACTGTTAGTAGTGTTTCTGGCGGTAAAAACAAGATGGTGCAGATGATGCGTCGTAAAAAGGTTCTTGTTGTTCTAGATGACGTTGATTGCACAGACCAACTTGAGGCGTTAGCTGGTGATCCTAATTGGTATAAAACGGGCAGCAGAATTATCATCACCACACGAGATGAGCAAGTGCTGGTAGCCCACCGAGTGGGCTTCATTAATAACATCACTCTGTTATCGCACACAGAAGCAATTCGCCTCTTCAATAGGTATGCATTTACAAAAGAGACTCCAATTCAAGGGCACAAAGAGCTATCAAGACAAGTTGTAAAATATGCTCATGGACTCCCCTTGACGATCAAAGTGCTGGGCTCATTACTTTGTGGTCAAAATGAGCCTGAATGGAAAGATGCCTTAGAAAGACTAAAAACAATACCGTTGAAAGAAACTATGAAAATTTTGGAATTAAGCTATGATGCTCTTGATGATGATTACAAAGAAATATTCTTAGATGTTGCATGCTTACTCAAAGGTTGGCTAAAAGATGATGCAATTAGAGCGCTTGAAAGCTGTGGATTTCACGCTAGAAATGGCTTAAGAGTTCTTGAGCAGAGATCTCTCATAAATATTCTTGAAGATGGGAAGTTATGGATGCATGACCACATAGAAGAAATGGGCATGAATATTGTTCGTCGTGTGAACCCCAAAAAACCTGAAACGCATAGCCGGTTATGGATTAAAAAGGAACTTGTAGATATATTGGCTAATGACTTGGTAAGTATCAAGTTATTTGGATTATTAAACTAAAAAACCAATATGCTTTTTAAAAAGTTCAATTTAGTCATTGTACAAGAACTATTTTTAAATACATTTTTGTTTCAGAAAGTAATAAAAGATTTAAATTTTAAATTTTAAAAAAAAATATTTGACGATTAAACATTACTTATCTTTTAAGTTTTTTCTAAAAATTATTAAAAAACTTACATGCTCAGTGTTTTATTGTAGTAAAGATACACAAAATAGCTTCGATGACAACAAGCTGGTCAACACTGCTAGTCAAATACACTTTTTTCTTATCATCAAACCCAGCTAGGGGTGTTATCGGGTCGGGTTGCGTTGGGTTTTGATATTTAAAAGCTCACCCGCAACCCGGCCCGATAAGAAATCGGGTTATAGGATTCGGGCGACATTCGGGTCGGGTGAATCGGGCTATCGGGTTATATATAAAATGAGTTTAGCTACACATAAATTAACAAACAGTCAACCTATATACATGTTATAAGATAAAAATCTTAACAAATTATAAATTATATTTTTATGTTTCAATGGTTATAGCTAAAATAACGAAAGAAGTGCAAATAAAGAGTGGTACAACAAATACAGGAGCTGCAAAAAAAATATATTCGCGTGCAAATTTAAGTTGCAAAAACATAATACAGTAGTAGTACAAACCAATACCTCTATGCAAACTTTATATTTATGGGCTTTATAAAACTGTATCTGAAAAAGTTATATCACATTTTCGGGTTGACCCGATAACCTGATTTGATAAATAATTTAACCCTAACCCGACCCGATAACATTTTTGGGGTATCGGGTTCGGGTCAAACCAACCTGACAAGATTTTTTAACCCGATTTAACCCGTCCTGATAAGCTTTATCGGGTTTGGGTCGGGTCAACCCAACCCTACTGACACCCCTAAACCCAGCCAGCAAATTTAACAAAACCCAAAAATCCATAAATTTTAACGAAAATTAAAAACCCGGTATTCCGAGGGAAAAAAAGGAAAGTTTTATTTTAAAAACTTTTTGAGAAAAAAAAAAGGAAAAAAAAAATGGTAAAAAAAAAATAACTGTTAAAAAAAAAATATTCATACAAAAAAACATACGATGACTCCTAACAGTGCGAGAGGTATTTCCGAGGAAAAAAAAGGTAAAACTTTTTATTTTAAAAATTTTTTGAGGGAAAAAAGAAGGGACGCTTAGCGGAGCGCGAGGGTTTGAGGGAAACTTAAAGTTTTATCATAAAAAAACAGATCGATGGATCAATCAGCGACGAGAGGTATTCCGAGGAAAAAAAAAAGAGTTTTATTTTAAAAAAAATTCTGAAAAAATAAATATGTTAAAAAAAGAAAGAAGTAACGTTACAAAAAAAAAAAAAAAAAATTTTTCATAAGGTGGGGGTGGGGCAGGTGTCAAAAAATTTATGTGACCCGTGGGCCGGTCGTCTGCCTTTTGTATTTATATTTAATGAGGAAATGATACATACCACCAAATTTTACAAAATTATATTCACAAATGATTTGTCTATAATTGTGGAGGGTAAGAAGTGAAGAAAAATTATAATGTAAAACTATTGGACCATGTCACATGCCAACTCATTTTGTGAATATAATTTTGTAAACATTGGCATTTTGTGAATATAATTTTGTAAACATTTTGTGAATGTAGTATTTCTCATATATAATAGCTCAAACCGTTATACACTGGTAGTCAAATTCACTTTTTCTTTCTCACTGCCACCAACAACCATCACCCAACCACCACCACCACAACCACCGTCAATTTAAACAAAAACCTAACCCTAGAATTCAACATTCAAACTTATCTCATAAAGAACACAAACCAGTCAACCAATTCCTCTAATTCAATTAAATACAAATACAAAAAGACCCAAAGTTTTAACCTTAACATTTCATTTCAATTCCAGAAATTAACTTCTGGTATTTTGAAAAAGTATATTCACCTTCTAGTGCAAATCTCATGGTCGCTGCTACTTGAATTACAGGGCACCCAACCAGCAACAAAATGTATAAGACTACTGAATGCATCTGGATTGAATTATGAAATAAAAAATCAAAAATCAAAAAGACCAGTAATTAATTAAAATTTGAAACCCTAACATAAACATCTCATTTCAATTCGAGAAACAAAATGAAACAAATCTCATGGTCACTGCTATTTGAATTACAGGCTACCCAAGCAGCAACACAATGCATAAGACTGAATCCACAGGGATTGAATGATGATATGTTTTTAAATTTAATGAAAGGTTTCGCAAACATGAAGGAACTTAGATTTCTTCACGTGCTTGCCAAAATTTTATGGAAAGCCGAAGTTAGCAAGTGGAACTTTCCAAGTGCCTTACGGTTTCTGAAATGGACCTGGTATCCTTTTTCAAGTTTACCGAAAACATTTCAAGTAAAAAATCTTGTTGGACTTCAAATGGAATCCGGCAAGATGGTTCAACTTTGGAAAGATGGAGAAGAAAAGGTAGAATAATATTAATGGTTGATTCATTAATTGCTAGTTTCCCTCTTTTGTTACTCATTACTAACATTTTTCTTTCCTTTTTTTCTTTCTTATTTATCACAGCCTTTTCCAAACCTCAGGTTCCTAAAGTTCAATGGTTCTATGAAGTTGAGAACCCTTGACCTTAGTGTGGCTCCGAATCTTGAGACACTCATTCTTAAAGATTGTGATGGTTTGGTAGAAGTTCATTTCCAGGTTACTCCAAATCTAAAGGAGTTACATATCCATTCTTGTAATAGACTGGAAAAATTACACATTACTGAAAGTCCAAAACTCACCTATCTCGACCTCAATGATTTATGGGCGTTGAGGACCCTTCACCTCGGGATTACTCCGAATCTTGAGACGCTAAGAGTCAAGTTTTGTATTGATATGGTCGAATTTCATATGCCCGCTAAATGTCCAAAGCTTGTTAATCTCGACCTCAGTTATTTAAAGTTGAGGACCCTTCACCTCGGGATTACTCCAAATCTTGAGACGGTAAGTCTCAAAGGTTTTCGTTATTTGGTTGAACTTCATATGCCTGCTGAATGTCCAAAGCTCGTTAATCTCGATCTCATGGATTTAAAGTTGACGACCCTTCACCTCGGGATTACCCCGAATCTTAAGACGGTAAGTCTCATAGGTTGTCCTGATTTGGTAGAACTTCATATGCCTACTGAATGTCCAAAGCTAGTTAATCTCAAGCTCGTTCGTTTAGAAAAGTTGAGGACCCTTCACCTCGGGGTTACACCAAATCTTGACACGCTACTAGTCATGTATTGTACTGGTATGGTCGAACTTCAGATTCCTGAGGAAATTGGACGGTTAGAATGTTTAAAAGAGTTGGATATCACTGGAACAGGCATACATCATCTTCCACACAGCATATTTAGGGTGAAAGGTCTGCGTATTGTTGGGTCTAGACGGCTTCTTGAGTCATGTGGTTTTACATCCGTGATAGAAACCTTTGATAATAAAACATTCTGCTACATATAAAGCCGTGAATAGCACAGGCACCAAAAGCATACCGTGGTCGAGTGACGATTTTGAACAGCTCCAAAGGCCCAAAGAAGTCACTGCATTAAGAACTTTTTTAACAGGTACTTTCTCCGTTCTCTATATATTGTCTTATGTTTGATGAAGATTGCAATTATTTCCGTGTCGGATGTAAATGATGTTCCTCATTTTATTTCTAAAAGGTTATCAATATATATATGGTTAAGTAAGCAAGTGGATTGACCTTGTCTGCAGGTGGTGCACCAGTTGTTATAGCTTCTATTTCATGGTCGTATTGATGTTACTTTTGCTAAGAAGAATAGAAAGATTCGTTCTATTTCATGGGTCTGATCGTCTGAGTGTGCTGATCAAGCTGGATGTAATTTATCTCTAAGTCAATGAAAAAACACTCATCACAGAAACATTTTTTTTTCTTTTGAATTGCAATTTAATTTTTATTTGACATACGAAGTTTAATCTCCGCCCTCAACGGTGTTTGGTTTTAAATGAAACTTTTGGTTCATAGTCATGATTTGTATCATCATTGATTGTCATAAACGATGGTTCACGTGATCTCAATTATCTTATTCATTTTGACCCCTTATATTTGTCTCAACCCTAATTCAAATCATACTAATCACAAAGATAAAACATCTTCCAAAAAGTATTTGTATGTTCAAATATCTGAAAGTTCTCGAACTTAAATCTTGCTGGCTACTACAGAAGTTACCCAAGGTTCTTGGTAAATTTACAATGTTTAGAGAAGCATCCTAACAGAGTGTGAGTTTTTACGAGATATTCCAAACAGCATATATGAGATGAAATGTCCCAATCTCAATGTCCCAATTCCATCTCCCGTATGGTATTCAAGTTGTGGAATTGCCTGAGGAAATTGGACGGTTAGAATGTTTAAAAGAGTTAGATATCACTGGAACAGGCATTTGTCATCTTCCACGAAGTATTTTCTTGGTTGGGTCTAGATGGCTTCTTGAGTCATTTGATTTTACATCTGAGATAGAAACCTCTGATGATGAAACTTACTGCTACATATAAAGCCATGAATAGCACAGACTTTTTTTTATCAGGTACTTTCTCCCTTCTCTATTTTAATTGTCCTATGTTCCTCATTTTATTTTTATAAGGTTATGAGTCAGTAAGCAAGAGGGTTCATGTTTACAGGTGGTACACCAATGGTCCTTATTATTCTGGCTGCTGGTTGTATTCATTTTCATGGGTCTGACTGTCTGAGTGTCTGGGCCAAGTTACTTCACTGCCAAAGACGAGCTCGGTCAACATATGTCACCGGTGGAATATCGCACTATCCTCAAGTATCGTCTCATGATTCCATTATTTTTGGCTGATGCGATATGCCATGTTTGTCGCAAGGCATGTTTGGATTCTTTTGGGGAACATGCAAGTCCACTGTAAAGAGCTCCCAAGCTTCAAGTACCGACACGATATGGTTAGGGACGTCCTTTTTGATATATGCAGGCGCGCCGGGATCTCCGCCAAGAAAGAGGCACCTGTGAATTTCTTGACTGACCCATCAGATGGAAGATCCACACTCAGGCCGGCTGACGTTTTGGTTTTTGGTTAGGTTGGAGGGAAACATGCATGCGTTGATTTGACCGGGGTTTCTCCTCTCGTGGGGTTGAGCAGTCGGGGTTTTACAGTGGGTCAGGCTGCTTTGAAAGCCGCCTCGTGCAAAGTGGCAAAACATGAGAAAACATGCATTAAAAATCAACACGTGTTTATTCCTTTCGCATTTGATACATTTGGTCTCCTTGCACCTGAGGCGGTAGAGCTACTTACCAGAGTCCAACGTGTTATGAACAGTAACGTCATGACACCTAGATTCACAAACGTTGTGTTTAATAGAATTGTCTTTGCTATACAAAAAGGGCTAGCGGCGCAGCTTGTTGCTCGTTTGCCATCTCCTACTATGTAAATAATAATTTGTTATCGAGCAATAAAAATAAAATTTTAAATTAAAAAAAAATCTTTTGCAAAAATCCATTTTCCGACAGAATTCGAAGCCGGGAACAACGGAGGACGCTAAGACATAAATCGACATTAGCGAGAATAGTATACATGTCTCTTTCTCACTTTTCTACAGATGGTGGAATTTTGATAACAATTTAGTGAGAATAGTATCACCACATGGACTCAAAGTTGACTTTTAGAAGTCAAAGGATTGTGTAAATATAAACATGAATGAAACACATACCATTGATCTCAATTATCTTATTCATTTGACCTCTTACAATTGTCTAAAACCTAAGTCGGTTATAATCAAACAACAAGTTCATGTAGAGGTTTATTTGCACAATCAGAGGGTTCAAATCGAAGTCTTGGTAGGATTGGTCTTAATGGATGTCATTGGACTAAAAAGGTTGTGCACGCGGTATAACAATGTGCTATTTGGGCCTTCTGGAAATGGAGTAACAAAGTGGTCAATGCTAATGTGGATTCGGTTAATTCGCATTAAGGAAGAGGACATCTTCCCGTAGATAATTCGCATAGCTAAATCGTGGATTAGTGCCCGCTATACATAAAGGCCTACGAATTGGAACAGTTGGATTACACGCCCCTTTAATTTGTTTGTTCATTCTTAGGTTTTAGGATGTTTGGCACAATGTGCCAGCTTTCTGTATGCAATTTTGCATGTATTTGGGTGTTTGGCACAATGGGGCTGCTCTCTGTCTGCAATTATTTTGGTTGGTCTGCTCTTCCGTATCGAGTTTTGCTAATGGGTCGTTTGGCCTAACTGCTCGTGGGTCCAGTTTAACTTGTGATATTGGGGCTGCCATGGCTCCCAATATTAAAGTTTTTCTTCTTATGCTTCTGTCACTATTTATTGCATTAATGATGTGTTTGGTTTTTGGTATCTTATCGGCCCGTGGGTTCAGCTTGATTTTGAGGCAGAGACATTGCGGTTTTCTTTTCATTTGAATCAGCTAGGCTATTGTATGTTTTGTATCGTTAAATGTGGATGCCATTGTTTGTATGTTGTTTGTTTGGTTTAGCATAATCACGTTTTACCTTTTAGTGTGCGTAACGTAACGTGTAGTGTTAGTTAAATAATGAAAACTCATTGAGCGGTATGTCTGATCCTTTTGTGAGTTGTAATATGTCGATTACTCGAACAATCCGATCTTATAATTGGATTCTAATGTGTATATAGTTTTTGATTACTTGAGAGTTTTTTATATCATCGGTTTATGAATAGGAATACTGGAATAAGGATGTATTTATTGCCATGGCTCGTGGGTCCAGCGTGATTTTGAGGCAGAGGCAGTGTGGTTTTCATTTCATTTGAGTCAGTTAGGCTATTGTATGTTTGTATCATTATAGTGTTGTTTGTCTTATGTTAGTTTTGTATCTAGTCAAAGTTTTTAAGAACTTCATTTCAGATAATATGCAGATACGTTATTTTACTTGGTTTGAGTTACAGTTTTTAAACCCAGCCTATCCTTGTAGCCATTAGCAGACACCTTCTTGTTTTAGCTAAGAAAGTTTATGGTACGAGTAGGTGTGAACATAACTGAAATGATAGGTAGAATTCTTCCATTAATTTCATTATTCGATCTTATATATTGCATTAGATTTGAATTCTCGGACCAGAGGTGGCAATAAGGTTGGGTAAGTAACACGTTAAAACCGGTTCAGCTCAAAATGGGTGGTTTTGTGCATATCAAAACAGTTTGGTTAAATAGGATTACAATAACTATCTTGTATTGCGATAAGTTCATTTATGTGAATTGGATGACGTTTAAAGGTGGTATTTTGGCGGGTAAGTAATAGGTCAAAGCAGGCTCGGGTCAGAATGGGTAGTTTTGTGCAGACTGAAACGGGTCAGGTTAAATATGATTACAAAAACTATCTTGTTACAATAACTTATCAGGGTCAAAGTAGGTTCTGGTCGGAATGGATGGTGCAGATTTAATCGGATTGTGCCACAAATGATTACCAAAACTATCTTGTTACAATGATTAAATAATTTGTTGATAGAAATAATGCCTAAAAACATTATTAATATTTTTCACATCCTTACATTTTGATAATCACAAAATATAAAAACATTCAATGAAAAATTAAAACATAAACAAGTAATTAGTGGTTAATATTCATTTCAAACTTATATCACTCAAAGGTATGAATAAACAAATGCTTGATCTGATGCATGTATGATAAAGGAAACGTTTATTAATGTTTGTAAACTTTTTATAAACATCACAAACATTTTTTACCATTTTAAAAGAAAATGTTTTATTCAAAATAAACATTTTGAATTTCTCAAATTTTCGGACCGAAACGGCCTAGGAAATTGGTCCAGTAAAACACCTCCCCTGAATAGGCACAAAAAGGGAGCGTTTGAGTAAGGGGCGGCCCCTTTAATGACTGGGACGGGCCCCCCTTTAACTTTTAAGGGGGCCCGGCTAACCCTATTTATAGGGGGGTACGGACATTGACCACGCTCCTCCCTTTTTGTCCTTATAAATACTGGATATTCCCCCAATATTTTTTCTCACCTTTTTGCACTCATTATTTCTGCTCAAAACAGCCCAAAATCCTCTCTTAAATTCCTTTTTGATCATTTAATCATTTAGCTTTGTTGCAAAGTGATCCAGCTTAATTTCTCTAAGGTGCAAGAGAAGGATTACTTTCTTATCAAATGAAGAAGTATTACACCTTAGAGTGAATAGCAAACTTGTTGTATTCATATCTCACATTTTGGTTGTAAATCATTTGTATATCCTTGTAGTTGTGTGTCTAGTAGATAGTCTTGGTGATCTTTACCTGTAGTGTTTAGATAGTTGTGATTTAAAGTAGTGTGGTTAAGTGAAGTTGTTGATGAAGTTGTGGAAGAGTGGTGTGAAGTCGTGAAGAAGTTGTGAAGTCGTGAAGTAAGTTGTGAAGTCGTGAATTATTTGTAAAGTGGTGTTGTGATAGATGGGTTCTAGCTAGATTAGAACTACGACATCTAGCTTAGTGTCGAAATTGATAACTATAAGCAACGTTGTGTTACGGTTTTTTCTTCGCCTTAAAGGAGTTTGTTGAATGTGAAGAAACTCTCGTGTTTGGTGATTCAGGGAGCTGGTGTAGGACGCGAAGAGAGCTTCGGTAACGTACCACTATTAAATACTTGTGTGTGGTTTGATCTTTTTAACTCTTACTCTTTCTTTTTTGCTTTTAAATATGGTTTGAGTTCATATTGTGCACAGTGTTGAATTCAAAAAAGTCGAATCTAAATTTTTCATAAACAAACTAACACATTAAATTAAAAAAGCGGTAAATATTCTACCCCCTTATTCGTTTTCCACAATTTAGTTTCAGGCCTCATTAAAACAAGATTTTTAAAATAATTTGTATTTTAAAACTTTGAATCCGATCTATGGAATCGGAAAAAAAATATTTTAGAAGGGGCAATCTATGCACAAAGACTACCACTCTTTGAAAAAGTGATGGATTTTTTATTGGAAATTAGATTCGAAACTTATTGTGAAGTCAAAAAGGATCTTCGATCTTTGGCATGTTATTCAACGATGGTGATTTTCCTCCCTTTCATTTAATCTCGAACATAAAAAGGATTGAAATTATATCTTTTCACAAACAAAATGATGGGTTCTTAAAAAGAATACTTTTAAAAATAATGAAGCCAAAATGGTAATTTATAATGTTTTACCACGTACTAGAAATATGGAAAGAATTTTTATGTGTAAACCGCAAAAGGAAAATTTGGGGGTATACTTTGTTCATTAATCATCAAGGTATTTAATAAGTTAAAGCAAAAAATTAAAATAGATCCTTTCTGGTTCAAAACAATAATGAACTCAATTTCACTGATTCCGGGGAAGGAGGAATCTATAACTAGATAATGCTTTTGCTAAATTATTTTAAAACTAATATTACTAGTCTTAAAAGCACTTGATGAGGGTTTTTCTCTAGCAAGAATTGTGTTAGGATGTCTTCCTTAGGGCATTGCATCCTAAAAATGGCGCGGCCGCATAAGTCACGGGCAATTGAAGAATCAAGGATTCTAACAACTCTTTCATTGACGAAAACTTATTGGAAAATATCAAATGTTTATGAAGAGAAGTAATCAAGAAAGGACTCCGCAAAACCTTCAAAAACAAAAAAGAACAAAAGTAGATCTATTGCCTTGTAGCTAGAAAGGAATCTAGTGATGAAGATATTACAAACCTCCAATAGTGAAGATGAAGAATACACCATGGCCATATGAACTTCAAGAAAAATTCTTAAAAGAAAGACACCGATTCGTTTAAAAAAACCAATACATGAAGAAAAGATAGATCATTCCAAAGAGAAATTTAAAGATGACATAAAAATAAGACAATGTGAAAGAAAATGTTTCTATGTGTGGAGAGATCCATAGTCATCTAATGGTGAATGTCCGAAACAATTAAAATATCAAAATCACAAGGGCGTTCGTATGAGGAGGAGCTTGCGAGTGAAAGTGATAGCGACGATGATTGAAGAGGAGGAAGACACAAGGACGAAAAGTGTCTTATGGCTAATGATTCAATGAGGGGTACTTTTCGAAAACCGAATATTTAGTGATAATCAATAATCACTATTTGAATATGACATAGTTAATGAATATGATAGACTGTGACAAATAGGATTTAAAGTCATGGCATAAAAATTAAAACTTAAAACAGAAGCTAAAATAAAATTAGAAATGAAGTACTAGAATGGAAAGATAAACTATCCAGGATAGAAAAATGTAAGGAAGTACATCTATTGAAGAATGCACAAATTTTGTTCTATGAAAATTAAGTTTGAAATGAGAGGAAACTTAGGAAAAAAAAAAGAAATTTCTAGGCTTAAATCAATTTAATGATAGTAGTACATTCACTTAAAGAAATAATAAGTTCTCAACTAAAAACTTCGGAGATTAAAACCGGGTTGGGATTTTAATTATACCAAAGGTTCATCTAGCGAAACCAAACAGTAACAAATTTTGTAAGAGCTCAAGAAGTCGAGTAAAAGGAAAAACTTAATGGAATCAAACCCAAACTTAAAACCAAAAATTATACATTATAAACAACACCAAAATCTATTGCAAGGTGATGATGAGGTTTTTCTAAAAATTTTACAAAATCCTTCTTTTAAAACCCCGAGTCGGATTTACTAAACCACAATAAGGTCTCTAAAAACAACGCCTCCGAGAAGGGACAAAGAAAATCAACCTCATCATCGTTTTTAAACATCTCAACCTAGGAGAAGAGACAATGGTAGACAAACTTACCCTAAAACTAATAAATCAAGGTGGACATCGTCCACACCAACCAAAATTTCATTCAATGTGCAAAGTTGCTACCATTGTATGTGCCATAATAAACCAAATGCTAAAGAGATGTAGTACAACAATAAACTTAGATACTATGAAACTTTTGGGACCAAATGGCTATGTCATCCACAATCTTTGAAGTGGTTATGTTATTCTATAACATTCTTTGTATACGGACTAAAAGGGATTCATGTTAAGGTTCCCATGAACCTTTATCATTTACATTATGAAAGACATTAACGAAGGACTCATTACTAAAGTCTAAGGTACGTTCACTTTTCATATTGTTAGAATATAGATTTACAAGTAAAATGTCTATGTGTTACTATCATATGTAAGTTTTATCTAGTTCTTAATAAAAATAATAGTTGTTGTCTTATAGAAATACAATTTGTTGGTTTTCTAGCTTTGAAGAGATTAGTTCTTATGAACTACTCTTTAGTTTAGTTATAATCATTTGTCTACAAAATGGGGGAAATTTCTAATGGACCACGTAGCAAAACTCACGGAGATGAAGACAGAGAGCAGCTAGTGGTTAACAATTAAACATATGAGTAGGATTAGTCCGCAACGATCATAGACACACTATGGATGAACAAAACTCCCGTTCCGTCTTAAACGATCGTCTCGAATCCATGTAAAAAATCTTACGCATATGCCTCACTCTTACGTATCTACTTCGTCTATACGATATCATCTCTAGAATAAGTCTCATTCAATATTTACCGTCTTGGATTTTCTCCAAATCGTTGACATTTAATTTTTTTCATCCGAGAGATAATTTATCTACTCACATTTAAATAGAAGTTAATTGAAAAAGGTTACTTCAATCCTACGTTATCATTTCCTTCGACTTAACTACTTGATTATCTCATACGAAATGAGTAAGCAATTTTTGTTAACGAAAATGTTAATTTAAAAATGTTAAGTATTCCTTACACTCAATTATATTAAATATTTCTTTACTAGTAATATTCCATGTATCGTATTCTTGCATTATACATTCTCACAAAAATGGCCAAAAATCAAAGAAATTAGAATTTTTTTTTTTCAGAGGGGCGGGGCACCCTTAAAAATTAAGGGCGAGCCGACCGTTGTTTGTAAGTTGGGGCGCCTGCCCCCTCTAATATTTAAGGGGGCCGGGGCACAGGTGAAAAACAAACTTCCCCTTTTCATTCGAAAATATATATGCCAAACACCATTTTTTTTTCCCTTCTTCCCTCTCCTTCCACCTACTGTGGACGAAAAACCCTCCAC
The DNA here is from genome assembly GCA_026074375.1 of Tanacetum coccineum. NCBI lineage: Eukaryota > Viridiplantae > Streptophyta > Magnoliopsida > Asterales > Asteraceae > Tanacetum > Tanacetum coccineum. Next base: position 2,661 of record BQNB010082066.1, on the reverse strand, counting down.
CACTATTTCACCAAAATCACAACTTCGAATCATCCATTTAACCAAAATTGCAAGGGCAATTACAAACAAATCAATTCAACAACATTAATTGTGATTAAAATAGCCAAGAGTTCCTACTTCTCCGATATATCCCTCACCCAAATCTACATCCCAAAAGTATCCAAAAATCCCTGGCATTTACGCCACAATTGCCAAAATTCTACAATTGATGGTCTAAAAGATTGGTGCTGGTTTGGTAGAAGTTCATTTCCAGGTTACTCCAAATCTAAAGGAGTTACATATCCATTCTTGTAATAGACTGGAAAAATTACACATTACTGAAAGTCCAAAACTCACCTATCTCGACCTCAATGATTTATGGGCGTTGAGGACCCTTCACCTCGGGATTACTCCGAATCTTGAGACGCTAAGAGTCAAGTTTTGTATTGATATGGTCGAATTTCATATGCCCGCTAAATGTCCAAAGCTTGTTAATCTCGACCTCTGTTATTTAAAGTTGAGGACCCTTCACCTCGGGATTACTCCAAATCTTGAGACGGTAAGTCTCAAAGGTTTTCGTTATTTGGTTGAACTTCATATGCCTGCTGAATGTCCAAAGCTCGTTAATCTCGATCTCATGGATTTAAAGTTGACGACCCTTCACCTCGGGATTACCCCGAATCTTAAGACGGTAAGTCTCATAGGTTGTCCTGATTTGGTAGAACTTCATATGCCTACTGAATGTCCAAAGCTAGTTAATCTCAAGCTCGTTCGTTTAGAAAAGTTGAGGACCCTTCACCTCGGGGTTACACCAAATCTTGACACGCTACTAGTCATGTATTGTACTGGTATGGTCGAACTTCAGATTCCTGAGGAAATTGGACGGTTAGAATGTTTAAAAGAGTTGGATATCACTGGAACAGGCATACGTCATCTTCCACACAGCATATTTAGGGTGAAAGGTCTGCGTATTGTTGGGTCTAGACGGCTTCTTGAGTCATGTGGTTTTACATCCGTGATAGAAACCTTTGATAATAAAACATTCTGCTACATATAAAGCCGTGAATAGCACAGGCACCAAAAGCATACCGTGGTCGAGTGATGATTTTGAACAGCTCCAAAGGCCCAAAGAAGTCACTGCATTAAGAACTTTTTTAACAGGTACTTTCTCCGTTCTCTATATATTGTCTTATGTTTGATGAAGATTGCAATTATTTCCGTGTCGGATGTAAATGATGTTCCTCATTTTATTTCTAAAAGGTTATCAATATATATATGGTTAAGTAAGCAAGTGGATTGACCTTGTCTGCAGGTGGTGCACCAGTTGTTATAGCTTCTATTTCATGGTCGTATTGATGTTACTTTTGCTAAGAAGAATAGAAAGATTCGTTCTATTTCATGGGTCTGATCGTCTGAGTGTGCTGATCAAGCTGGATGTAATTTATCTCTAAGTCAATGAAAAAACACTCATCACAGAAACATTTTTTTTTCTTTTGAATTGCAATTTAATTTTTATTTGACATACGAAGTTTAATCTCCGCCCTCAACGGTTTGGTTTCAGCTTGCAGCTTAAAATCAAAGTACAAGGAGATACGCCAAGGAATCAAGTCTGTAATACTAGTTCTATACTCTTGAATCAAGGTATAGTTATTAACTTTGACTTCTTCATTATGGCAAAGTATGTTCATGGTTAAAACAATGAAACTTGACATGATCATGTTATAGATAAATTCAAGAAAAGTTTACATTTGCATAAATATAGTCTACAATGGGTTGAAATCAGTGAAAGATTGACTTTTGAGTCAAAGTATCAACTTTTCAATGGATTTCATTCTCTATGGAAGCACATATGATATATAATTTATTATTATAGTGTTTGCTGAAAAAAACCTATTAAACATGTTCCAGGAATACTGAAGTTGGGAACAAGGGATGCAGTTATCAAATAAAAACAGCATTACTTATTTTTCCATGTGGCACGACGGGTTATAAGGGCGGTAAAAAAAAGTTAAATTAGTACATTACTTTTTTGTTTTTGTACTGTTGTCTTATGTTTGTTACTGTTGGGCTACAAAATATAGAATGTAGAATTTTAATTAAAGTTTTGTGTGAATGCTCAAACTTGACTTTTGAAGATCAAATGTTGTGTACATATAAACATTAAAAGTTTGAAACATGCTACTGATACATGAAATTTAGTATCATGCACAACAGTCTCTTTTTTATTGTTAGATTATGTTTGTTACATTTGGACGGCGTAAATATTTGGATAACAGTTTAGTCAGAATAGTATCACCACATGGACGTTGTGTAAATATAAACATCTATAACCTATATAAAACCTGCTTTTGAAACCATAATCTTTGCCCAAAATTCTATAAAAATGCCACCGGTAAAATAAAAAATAATCAATGGCCTGTATTAATTCCCCTTTCAGCATTAGCCGTCAAGAAAAACACTGAAACAAACGATTAAACAAATTTCCACACAAAAACCACTACAGAAAAGAAAACGACTCCTAACATATTACTCCTCAAATTTATGTCAAGCCCTAACAAAAAAACACACCAATTAGACGATTGGTGATGAAGAATTAAGAAAACGATCAAGGTTGTTTGATTTTGGTAAGATTTATCTTTTTATTTCTCTTCGTTTTTTGGGTTTTTAAGTTCATTAATTTTT
>BQNB010082065.1:1586-29441 GCA_026074375.1 Tanacetum coccineum | reverse complement strand
TTTTTTTATGTTTTTATGATAATTATACTAAAAAGAAAAAGAAAATATTTTTTACTTTTTATATATATATATATATATATATATTTTTGGATTTTTGAAATATTTAACAAAAAAAATGAAACTTTCGAGGACGAAATGATCTTCAAACCAAATCAACAAACGTAAAACGACAGAATCTTTAACACAAGTCCCCGGCAGCGACGCCAAAAACTGATTGATAGTTTTAATACACTATAAAATATATATACTAATATAACCTTAAGAGCTATTAAGAAAATTCCCTAAGGAAAATTCACTCTTAAAAGATATATATATAATATATAATACGTATATTTAACCGGGAAGAATGATCACCCCAGTCGTTTCCCCAATGACTAGTGCAATTGAAACCACGTTTTAGCTTGGATTATGATTTGAATGAGAGTAAAGATATTTTTGATAATCTATGATTACTAAATAAAAGCAACAATTAAAATGAACAATTAAAAGCAATTAATTACTTAAACATTTAACGGGAAACAAATAAAATGCGACAATTAAGCAAATATACTAAAATTAAGCCCTAAAATGCAAACTAAGTTTCTAAACCTAAATTAGGACAAAAGAAAATTTTAAGAAAGTGAAAAATATTTTTTTGATTGTTTTTGAATTTATTAAGAATTAAAAACTATTTAAATCTAATTAAATCCTAAAATTCTAGAAAAATAATTTTTAAGCTTAGAAAAGTCTAAAATAACATAAAAACTTAGAAAACTATTTTTAGCTATTTTTAAAATTAAAATCCTATTTTTAACATTAAAAATTAAAGCTCAAAAATGAAAATTAAAACCTAAAAAGGGTGACAATGATTTTTCTTTATGTAAAACTAAAGCTATTTTTTATAAAGCTAAAAACTATTTTTTGTAATTTTCTGAAACTTTTTCTATTTTTTATGATTTTTTTAAAATTTAAACTTTAGAAAACTCATAGAAATTAATCTACATAATGAAAAATTACCAAAAATTCAGGGAAAATCAAGTAAGCTATAAAGAAGATAAGAAAAATATACTAAAGGTCACAACTTAACGAATAAGCTCAATAAGCCCGTAGATAAGCTACGGGTTATTATTAAAAAAAAGAAACTAAAATGTGTATATTAATTAAAGAAAAGAGAGTGATATTGATTTGTACCACCAGGAGAGATGGCTAACACGTATGGCATGCAAGCTAGAGGTCTTGGGTTCGAGGCTGGGCAACCCCTTTTTGATCTTTTTTTTTGACTTTTTTGAAAAACTGAATATTAGAACTTATAGAAGACTAGTTTTTAAGCAACTTTAATAAAAAGAAAACTAGCTGAAAACTTAAAATAAGCTCTTAATCAGCTTATGAAAGCTGCTGCTTCAGTGAGTGAGCATTTGAGCTCAAAGAAGCTTCTTAACACTTAAATCCTTGCACAAGCTTTAATATAAGCTCAAATTTGAAAACAAGAGATGTTTTGGAAAGCTTGTGATGTGTATTGACTAGTTTTAAAAAGCTAAATGACTCAATAACACTTAACCCTAACTGAAATTGAAGATGAAAATGCCTAACTTAAAAACTATCTTAGAAATCACAAAATCAATTTAAGCTATTTTGAGATATAAGCTATTACCTAACCTGAACTTTTGCAAACTTAACAAACAGCTTATAGACTACTTATTTAAATGAGAAAAACAAACACTACAAGCTAGAAATCAAATTTAAAAGCTATCAACTATTAACTACTGTTTTTTGGCTTTTTGAACTTTTAATGACTTTTTAAAAACTAATGAAACCTAAGAAATGAGCTACCAATTGAAAAATTAAACTTGATTTAGACAAAGCTATATAAAATCTAAAAGCAAACTGAATTTTAAAACCTTAAACCTAAGATTACTTAACTAAAATTTAAACTTAAAAGTAAAAGCAGTGGTAACTTTAGTTACCACTGCTAGTGCAAATGGCAAAGGCCAAATGATAAATGCAGGATTCCCTAGTGGTAATCCTGCACTTAGACACTTAATTTGAGTGTGGCAAAACACAATGCACACAAAAACAAAAGCTCAAAGAGCTTAGATTCAAATTAAGCAATCAAAACTTAAGCTACAAAGTACCCTGGTGCTGAGATGACAAAATAAGCCATAACTTTTTATATTTTGAAAAACTAACTCTAAAATCTCTATTCCTACTGATTATAAATGAAATCCAAGCTAACTCAAATAAAATGCACAAAATCTTTTGACTTTATGAGGTCAAATTAGCTAATGCCAAACACCCCTTTAAATTGACAGAATTTTGAAATAGCTTATGATTTTGAAAACTAATGCCTAACTCTTTAATACCAGATTACTACTAGCTTATATCAAGCTTAACAAACATATTTCAACAATTAATTAAGCTAAATTAAAAGATCTAAACTATGCTACTATATTTTTGGCTTTTTATGACTTTTTAAGACAAAAATTAAGAAAACTAAGATTTATAACTATTAAACTAACATCAGATGTAAATTAATAACCAATAAGCATAATAAGATAATTAAAAGCACAATTAAGCAGATAAAATAAGCTAATAAGCAAACACTAAGAAGCTACTTAAACACTTGAGCAAATTTAAAACTAGAAATTAAATAACAATAAGATTAAAAGAAAACTTACAATGAGCCTAGCTAAACAAGGCTTAAAATACTCTTAGAGCTTATTCAACAACTCTAGCTTATCCAAATGGATAAGCTAGTATAAGTCCATGAGAGCCCTTCCCTTTTTGGCTCTCCTTCCATAGCTTAAAATCCATACAGTTCATGGTACTTAGCTGTTTTAAAGGTTTAGGTATGATTAAGGTAAGATTTGAGCTCAATTATTAGCTTAGAGACTAATAAGAGCTTATTTAGTAGCTTATGAACTTTAGCTTATCATTAGAGAAAAGGTAAGAGCTTATAAGAGTAAACAAAAGAGCTTGAGACAAATTATTTAATATTAAAATTAATTCATTAACATAAAAACTTTCATTACATTACTAAAAAAAGATTACATAAGATAGAGAATGAAATTAAGCTAAAACTTAAAAAGCTACTAAAATTACTAACTACTCTACTAGCTCTCTTATGTGAGGAATGAGAGCCTATTTATAGATGGTTGATGAAGCTTCTAGGTGTGCCTTCTCGTCCACGCTCCTTCTAATCATAGCCCTTCAATTCCTCCAATGATTGGATCACTAGTTTTGGCCGTTAGATCACAAAGTGACCTCACACGGATTGCCAAGCTGGCAATCCGTTAGAGGCTTACTTTGTGATTCTTCTCTGAGTGAAATGAGTACAAAACCCACATCCTTGTGTACTTTCTCCATAGGCGACGTGTCCTTTTGCTTGAGTGACCAATGAATACCTCTTGATTTGACTGATTTAACCCTTCCATTGTTCTTGTGAGCTTATGAATTGACTTCCGTACCCCTTAATTTTCATTTGCCCTTTGATAATGACAGCTTGGTGAAACGAGGAAGAAAGTGAATAGTAAAATGGGTGTTGGCGCCTTTTTTCTAACTGAATAGGGTAATTCGTTTTTAAACTTTGGACATTTGACATTTCCAGTCCCTTTCTTTATTTATCTCAATTGTAGTGTAAAAGGTCTTTTGGAATTGGCAGGAACGGCCCTTGTGGTTTTATGGAAAGGTATTGGACTAGTGTATTAGGCTTATGGATCCGAGTGTGGCCCATTTAGGCTTAGGGACCATTTTTGGACTTTTCTAAAAGTTGAGGGGTTATTTTGAAACACTTTGGGTTTTGTTGACTTTTGTTGACCAAAATTGATTGGAGTTGACTGTAGATTTGACTTTTTCTGGCTTTGGCTTCCGGCTTTTGTACAGTCTTCTATTCACGTGTCCGTGTTTGCTTATTTTTGATAGTTTTCTTCTGATTTCTGATATATCCGTACCTGCACACACAAAACAAAATACAAGCATATTTTTACCATTTTTGGTCTGTTTTGGGTTTAATTGGGTTATTTTAGGCATAAATGAATATGTGTATTTTACACTTATCAATCACACACTGTGAAAACAAGTAATGTATAATCAGAGTCCTACGCATCATCCTTGTGATTTTGCCAGAACATCCAAGTGATACTTATGTACTCACAATGAAGATGGAAATTTTGCTTGAGCTAACATCAAACAAGCTCATGGTAGGTGACTTGTGAGATCCTTTATGGGTCAAACTTGTGACACTGGATATCGAATCGGTCCAGATTTTTGAATTGATGATTGACGAGTTTTGATAAATGCTTAAAACTCTTGATATGTCACAAAAATCAATTTCTCGAGTGACACATCGATTGATTTTCAAATCAATTTTCATCCTTGATCGGTAAGATAGTAACTAACCGATTCACTCTTATCGTGCTGTCTGCTTTGAGACGTTCCGATTAAGAGAACAGACAAGTAAGGAGATTCTGATGTTTATGCATTAGACTATCCGATACTGATACTAGAAATCCTGTCAAGGAGATTCTTTTTAATATTGAATCTACCTGATCACAGGTCGGTCCTCACGGATTCGAAGGTTACTCCAACCAAACACGGGCGAATGACAAATCCATATTCTTCCCATAACTTTATTGCTAACTGTTTTATTACAGGTTCATATAAAGATGGAGATGGCGTTAACCTGTTCTAGTAGAGTCAAGTTCATAGACACATGCTCATACTCAAGACTCAATGACTTCGCAACATCAAGGAAGAATGACCTAAAGGTTCTGCAACTCTGATGTCAACTTCTTCATCAGTACGTGAAAGTAATAAAGTATTGAAGTGATGAAGTTATGAAAATACTAAGTCATGGTTTCAAGATTGCAACAAGTATGAGCATGTCAGCCCAAAAGTCACGAGCACACAAAGTAAAAGATCACAAGATGATGATTAGAGATTAAGATTGGCTGATGATCTCAAGAATGTTCAAGATCACATACAAAGACAAGCCTAATGGAACAAGCTAAAGCTTAAAGTTAAAAGATCACTACATTTTGTACAAAGAAACCAATGAATGAAGAATCAAAGATTACGAGCTACTGTCATTAGATCAAGACTTAGAATACTAGAATTCAAACTGTATTTTCTGGGGTGACCTCCCTTAGGGGGAGATTGTTAGGTTTACGAAAAAGACTCGGTCACCCCGTGTATTGTCTAGAATAGCATAGCTCGTAGTTTAATCATTAACGTATGATTTATGGTGTTGGGCCGGGTCTTTACCCACATGTTATCCCACTCTATAGCCCACTTAGGGCACTTAAACTCTTGTATTTAAACACCCTTTCTAGCCATGGGAAGGGTTGGTTGTTCAATTCATATTACACACACTTAAGGTGTTTTCTCTCACTAGCATATTTACTTTCTCTCTCTACAAGAAATCGTCCAACCCATCATCTCTTGATTGTGTTATGATATCCAATATACTACATATAATATATTAGATGCGTTTATGCTCTTATATAAATTTGCAATATGTAAGCTACAATTTATCAAACATCTTTAACAAGAAATTTTCATCTCTCAGTATGTTGAAAATCTTGTGACACATTTTAATCTTTTCCAAATTGGCATACTGATTATTATATGCATCTCCAAGAATTACATTAGTCGTTGTTATAAGTATAATCACGTATATTTAGTTTCTTATCACAATAATCCGTGCTTACATTTGATATTTATATTCTTGTTAATAATAATTTAGTGTTGTTCATGTTGTATTAGTTTACCAATAACTACAAAGTTATAATAAACTAACCCATAGCAAAGTAATGTAATGAATAAGAATGTTTTATTTATAAGTAAAATACTTTAAAAGTTAATGACACAAAACTTTCAACGTTTAATCCTTTATAATCTTATTAAGAATTATACCCTATTGTTTGCGAAACAACAATTTAGATTAAATGACAATGTATTGTATGATGACCTCCTCTTTAATAACTCAAAGTAAACCAAAGTATTACTTTGAGTTTACAACTATGCTAACCAACTGAAGCTTACTTCAGGGACTTAATTGATTTAGAGGAGTGAAACTTTTATGAATGTTAAACATTTAGTGCACAAACTTGAAACCCTAATCATTTACAAGATAACCTATTTATAGTGCTAAGGTATGGTAAGACCCATGTGGGTGATAAGTGCGTGTCCCCAGGTTGATTGGATAAGTACATTCGTACATTTGTCTCTATTACAATATCTAATATGGGAAAGGGGACAACACACTTTCTAAAGGTTAGTGATAACACTTACCTTGTTTTTATACTCATTTTAGGATAGTTTGACTTAAGGGAATAAGTACTTGATATTATCCTTTCAAACATATCTCGCCTAATCATCAATCTCTTAGTCTTTAGGTCTTCATGGTCTGAGGAGATCGTATAGGGTTCAGTGAGCTTATTGTCACAGCTCACTGAACCCATTACCTTCTTTTTTGGTTCATGGACTTTATTCACTAAGTACCGCCTCACTAAATGGTTGAGTATTCTACTTTGACTCAGGTTGAACACTTGAAGGTAGCTCACTGAATGACTATTCGTTCAGTGACATGAGTAATGTTAAAGGATATCTAACACTTAAGATATTTTCTATTCAAATCCTTAGTGAAAGATCATTGGGCACTAAATTAGCCCAAAATTTATCCATATTTAATATTCAAACCCGTGTATGATATCATGTTATACACAATATGCGAGTTTAATAACACATGATGAAGTAAAAGTATAATGTTTTTTAAAATGTTTTTTAGATATCCTTATATAAACTTTAAATAAGAATTATATTAGTTGTTGTTATAATTACAATCGCGTATATTTGTTTTCATATCACAATAATTTGTGCTTGCATTGATATTTATATTCCTGTTAATAATAATTTAGCCCAATTTAATATTCAAACCCATGTACGCATGGGATAAAATTATAAAATGAATAACAATGAGTCTTTATTGAATGCATATAATAAAAATAATCTTTTTCTTGGATATTCTTACTTAAACGCATAAAGAGGAAAAACATGAATTGTTCGTATACGTACAACATTGTTTATTTATTTACATACACAATAATTCGTGCTTTTATTTTGATACTAATAATCTTGTGCATATATATGTTGTATTTTTTAAACAATATATATGTCGTAGTTTTAAAATATAAAGTGTAGAGGTATAAAGTCTAATGGGTTATCTGTTTAATTTTTTAAGTTATTAAAAAACATGAAAACATATGAATTTACACTTAAATCCATATAATTTACTTAAAATTCAACCACTGAAGTTTTATTAATTGCCTCCTCTTTTTTTAAGTTTTTATTTTCACAAATTTGACACATACATTTTTATGTGTTTTTTTCTCAACCAAATTCCTTCACCAAAATTTTTAATTTTGACCAAACGGGATTTAATTTTGACTTTTTTTAACCAATCACATCATACGATTTTGCTTGCGTGTCAAAATCAAGCGACCTGATTGGTCTAATTTTTTTCTATAAGATTGATTTGTCTAGAAAACTCCGAAATGATGTAATTCTTTTATTATATAAACAATTTAGGTTGTAATGTTTGATTTTTTATTTAACTATAAGTTTATTTCCAACTTATGTATAATTTAGTTGCAATTAAACATGTAATTTGTAATTTTTGTATTTAATTGTATGTTGAATCGAATGATGCCGAATGGACTATATATAGTTTAAACGTTGGTGTTGACGCTGGACCTAGTGATAAGATATTCGTTTCTGAAGAGAATGTTTAGTTTGATCCTAAGAATGTATCCAAAATCTTGCGTCACGTGATTCCGGGATCCCATGTTCTTCGTTGTATCCCATTTGTGGGCTTCAAGAGCAAGTAATAGTTATGATATATCTTTTTAATTTTTCTTAGGTCAACTTGTAGTTGTTCATGTGCATGCAATCTTTCAAATCCATTACCAAACGAGGTGCATAGCTTTCTAGGATTTCTAGTTCAGACACATGTAACCACAAACTTTTTCAAAACAACTTTGCCTTTATCCTCCTTTTAGGACTCTATTGTTTTAGTTGGACCCCTAATTAATGTACTTGTCCCTCCTGATTATTCTCTTCTTTTATCATTGCCTTAATCAGTCCGTGAAACTTCTTAAACAACAATGAGAAATCTTGACGCGCTTGATAACGCCTAAATTATACATGTTTTAGCGGCGTTATTTATATATATTTTATCATTTCTCGTGAACTTTTGATACTTAATAGCATAAATTATGTGCAGGTTCACTTGAAGTCATCCCGAGCTCAAAAGAAACAAAGTTTAAGTATTTATGCATATCGTAAAGCAAGATAGAAGAAAAAGAAAGGACTAAAGCTGAAAAAGACCCAAAGTACGCCGCACTTACCATTTGTGCGTCGCACTTTCCATTGAGTCCAATTAAATGAAGATTGCATTTAATCACCAAGTACACCGCACAAATAACTTTATACGTCGCACTTCCTATCAGAACTATGAAGAAGAATTAAAAAGGAATTAAATAGTCCTCGCATTTACACCCTAAATGTGTCGCATAATATTTCAAGTGCGTCGTACTTCAACCTAAATCAGCCTATAAATAGAGATGAATTTTCACTTCTAAATCATTCCTCACTTCATTCCTATCATTCCTTCAATCATAATCATCCTACACACAAATCATTCAATCATTATTCCAAACCTCTCATCCATAAACACCATACATGCTTAAAGATTGAAGATCAAACAACAAAGAATAAAGAAGAATATCATAATATTTAGTAGAATAAAGGTTGTACTATGATTATATACTTGTTATGGGTAGAATTTTGATCCATATTCTTACCCGAACATAGTATGTTTCTTGTTTATCTATTTGCTTTTGTTACAAACTTCATAGCCGTGAGAGGCTAAATCTCTCATGACTACTCGGTGAAAATTATATAATGAATAAGCGTTTTGTATAGTTACGATCTTGTTAATCTTAAGCTTATGTTATAATCCTATCGTGTCTAAATCTTATCAACTTTGATTATATACTCACACTGATATAGGTCAAAAGACCCGTTGTGAACTATATAGTTTTAAAGATTTGTCTATGATCTTTATCGTCTGTGATGAGAAATCCACTTATGTTATTTGATGAAGATTTGATATAATAGTAACTGGATTATTTGAGTGACATATTTGATCGAGTTAACTAAACATAAGTCTTAAGTTAAACAAGTGAATTTGTGAAACATTTTCTGACGAGAAAACACTTTTTATAAATTCAAGTACTAAGGTTGAGATCGTAACTCTTGCCATTGCTTATGAATTATATGAAATGAAGACTAATCAAATAATATACTTGATGAGAGGGAAAGAGAGGTGAGAGAGTGGGTTGGATGAACACTTAGAGAGAGAAAGTAAACATATAAGAGAACTTGTATTAATGTGTGAAAAATGAACAACCAACCACCTCTCCAAGGCATAGAGAGGTGTATAAATACTAACCTTGACCGGCTATGGATGGGCCTTCATGGGCTTTCTATGGGCTTTTCCTTTATCTTTGGCCCGGTTAGCTTACTAAACAATACATTGTGGACTACAAGCTAGAAACGTAAAATTCATGGAGTGATCGATCCTTTTTTTGGATTCCTAACAATCTCCCCCTAAGGGAGGTCACTCCAATTTACAAAAACTTAAGCTCTACATTCTATGAATGTTTTTTAATTTTTAGCTCGTAGTCTTATTATCATGTTCTTTATCTTGTGAATCTTGATGTAGCAATCTTTAGACTTTTAGGCTTTAGCTTGTATCTTGTTCTTGACTAGTATGTGATCTTTTGAGCTTTTTAAGATCATCAACCAAGAATATTCTCTAGTCGCCATCTTGTAATCTTTGCCTTCTTGTGATCTTGTGACTTCTGGACCGACATGCTCACACTGTTCTTGATGTTTGAAAGCGAGTGTAACCATCTTTCTTGATATTCTTTAATTTTAACACTTCGTCACTTCGAGAAAGACGTTTGGTATCAGAGTGACAAAAACTTCTTTGAAGTTCTTTGACTTTAATACTTCGTCACTTTGAGAAAGACGTTCGGTATTAGAGTGACGAAAACTTCTTTGAAATTCTTTGACTTTAATACTTCGTCCCTTCAAGAAAGACGTACGGTATCAGAGTAGCGGAAGTCTTGAAACATGTACTTGAGCTTTCATGATGTCTTTATATTTGTCAGTCGGGTATGAGCATGTGGTTATGAATCTTTGAGACAGCTAGAATCAGGTACCTTCACCTCCATCTTTAAGTATCCTGCATTAAAACAGTTAGCAATAAGGCGGGAGGACGAATATAGATTTGTCATTCGCCCGTGTTTGGTTGGAGTAACCTTCGAATCCGTAAGGATCAACCTGTGATCAGGTAGATTCAATTTAAGAAGAATCTCCTTAACAGGATTTCCAGTTGAAGTATAGAATCTCTCTAACACATATGTATTAGATTCATCAAACTCAGCATGTTCTCATTACCGAAACATCTCAAAGCAGACATCACGATTAGAGTGAACCAGTGAGTTGCTGTCTCACCGATTGAAAAAGAAAAATTAATTTAAAAATCAATCGATGTGTCACTTACTAAAGTGGTTTTGTAACACATCAAGAGTGTTAATCATTTCAAAAGTTCATCATCAATCGTCAATTCATAACCTGGAACAAGTTTGATTTAAATATAATCTCACCATTGTTTCTTTCCAGTTGTCATAAGTTTGATTTAAATATAATCTCACCTACCATGAGCTTGTTTGATGTTGGCTCAAGCAGGATTTCTATCTTCACTGTAAATAGTGTCACTTGGATGTTCTAGCAAAAATCACAAGGATAATGAATAGGACTCTTAATATATATCTTGTTATTCACATTGTGTGACATAGCAGGCATAATTTTGATGAGTGTCCTAATGAGATTTATGGATGATCTCTTTTGGCTCTAGACTCAATTGTGCACTTTTGTTTTAGTGATCGGAGGCTGGAGCAGACTGCCACCTTTTCAATATCAACTAACTCGGAGTGAGAAAGTCAATAGAAATGCATGTAATCTCCGTGAGAAATGAAACAAGAGTCTATTGAGAGACCTTGAGTGGCTAGGGAGGGTTGTGCATAGCGTCACTGGGTCCATGACTGTCTTTAATGTTAGACAACAGCTTAGTGTTTCCGACAGATTATGTATTGACCCGGTTTATGCCTAAGTGTATGGAGGGCTTCTTTCTTTTCACCCTTTATCCTTACATTTCTTTCTCATTCTTCAACCCCTTCAGCGCTTATCAAGACTTCATGACTAATACCTTGTTGGGTTTGTTCTAGTATTAGCTCCATCTCAGTCGGCACTATTCCATTATTCTCACTTTTACTCCTTTTGTATCATGCCTAAGGACTTCTACAGTAACTGGTGGATATCCCTGGGTAGATCCCTCTGGTTCTGGCTGGATCATGAGATTTGAATACCTATGCCTAACAACCATATAACTCCATAAATTTAAGTACATGGCCGGTCTTTTGGGTATTCCATCACAATCCTTAAAAAACACTAAAAAGTTCAATCAAAGTGTTTGATATAAATATCAAAAGATTTACACTTTGAGAGTTTTTTTCATCATCACTAAAAGCTCCCCCTTAACATGTGCATCGTAATTGTAGTACATGCTAAGTGTAGAGTGCATTGAGTCCATTTTATATGATCACATTTTGGTACAAGTTAGGTTCAGTTTAATCACATTTTCTCCCCTTATCTAAAATGTTAATCCCTTAATATTTTGTATATCAATTGATTAAATGTTCGAGGACAAAATGTTACACAATAACAATTAGGAACATTTTAATGCTCCCCTCAATATTTGAGGGTATATAAGACAGTGCTGAGTACAAAAAGTTGAAATTTTTTAAATTTACTAAGAAATTCTTAAAAATTTTGTACTCGAGCACTCCTTATCATCACCATAAGTCTACACTATATATATATATATATATAAATTCAAAAGTTTAATATGTACGAGGTTTGACCTGAATAATGAGAACATCATATGATAGATTCATATGGTTCTTTGTAGCAGCCGTAGGTCTTCTCCGTGAAGTTTTCTTAGCTTCCCCCTAAATCAGCAATCCTTCCTTGAGTGGGATGTGCCAAATATTTTTGCAAGGCCTTAACAAGCAGTCTTAATGTAAAATCTCAAATATCCAAAGCACACAATTTAACCCTTTCAAAGAATAAAATACCGCAACACCAAAGCCAAAATAAGTTCCAGGTATACCATTTTCTCTCTTCAGGATAGTGATGATATAAATTGAAACACCAAAGTCAACTAAGTCTTGGATGTCACAATTATTCCCTCTAAATAGTAGAAATGATAACTCCAAAGTCAACTAAGTCTCGAAAGTAGACATTTCTTCCTACATGATACTGACAATCTAAAGGAATCATCATACCTATATGTACCGCTTCTATCAAATATATCTACTTCTTTTAAGAATAAGCTTAAGATTGACCTTCGAACCTATAAACATAAATTGAATCAGACTGAATTCTTCCCACGAGTTTAAATAATTATACCCCAACACTTCCCTTAAGGGACTCAAATGATTCATACTGACTAATGAGGAGATGTCTCTTCCACCATGTGATTGAAATAGTGCACCCCTGAAGATTTAAAAAGTCCCAAAGCAAAAGAAGCAAAACCTCAAAAGACAAAAGAAGCTAACCTCAAAATAAGCTAAAGACACTAGCAAGTTAAAACATCAACTCCTTCCCCATGCTGTATTTATGATACCTCAATCAGGCAAAAACTTATAAAGCGCACATATAGCTGAATCGATTTTTGACGAATTAATAAGCTAACATCAATTCCATAAGATCAACTTCAAGGCTTTTAAAACTATGAAAGTATTTCCAAGCATTCTAAGTCTTTACAAACGAATGAGGTGTTTTGCAATATTAATCGAATTATTTTAAGGCCTGAATTCACTAAGTCTCAAAATTGCAAATTAAGAAGTCCGTAAACGAGTTAAGCAAATGACACTAAAGCGTCGTTAGTTAATATAAATTAACCCCTTGAAATTGTTATCCGTCATTTATTCTAAAACTTTAATACCCTCGTTATCATTCCATAACTATATTTTGAAAGACTGTTTTAAAAGATTATTGGATGACACATTCTCCCCCTCAAATGATGACCCATTTCTATAAAAGAGCTGTTGTCATTGTTTGAGTAGTCGAATTGTCTTTGAAAATCTTTTTGTGATTACTGAAAACCACTAATAACTGTTCATGAAATAACTTTTTAACAATACAAAATAAGATTTCTCCTTATATTTGACAAATAAATGCAAACCTGACACATACACTTATGGTAATATAGGAAGCACGGGTTGTGTTGCATAGTAAACACAAGCCTTTGCATGGTCATAAAGTAGACCATGCCCGAGAATAAATTCCCGTTAAGAGGTCAAGTTTCCTTTTTGATGAAATACTTACCTTTAAGATGATGACTGGGTTGCTATCTGAAATAATAGCAAGCCATTTGACATGTTTTGAAAACATTCGAAACATCTGCTCGAACTTCATTTACAGCCTCGTATCATTATTGAATGACATTTCTAAGACCGTAAATGTTATTGATTTTCAGAAGACATGCCATTATTACCTCTTTTTATATTTTTCTTATTTTTTAATTTTTTCTTTGGTTTTATGAATTTTATATTTTGCTTTTATAAAAAATTTCTAAAAATGAAAAATCTTTTTGGTTTTTATGGTGTGTAATATATATACATATTATACAGGATATTTGAATAGGTACCACTACTATTCTTCAGCTTCATCTGCCAACTATTTTAGTGTCTTGGGCTTAAAACTTCGCATTCCTAGCTTGTTGATAAGAAATTCAATTCTTTCTCTGCATAGGGCTTTAGTAAAGATGTCCGCTAGTTGATACTCCGTGTTGACAAAGTAAAGCTCTACTACTCCGTTCTCTACTTGCTCTTTGATGAAGTGGAATCTGATGTCAATATGATTTGATCAAGAATGTTGAACCTTGTTGCAGCATAAGGCAATAGCACTTTTGTTATCACAGTACATTAGAATTAGATATTTCCATAGACTTTAGATTGACTTGATTAATTAAATCATCACATTGTTCTTTTGATCGAATACATGCTGGTTTAATCGAGTCATAAAGTTGCTTTAGGTCTGTTTTAAATGCTTATTCTCAGCAATAAGCTTTGACACCCTATGATCCAATTTAATATTTATTGTTTCAATCTCCTCTAAGTCCTTTTTAATCTTATCCTCATTTATTTTTCAACTTAGAGATTTAATTCTTTCTTTCAACTTCTTTATGACCGTGTCTTTCTCTTGGGACTGAGCTTTCAATTCATTTAATTCAAACAATTGATCAAAACTTGGAGCACTTTGATTTGAAACAGAATTGTCCCTTTAAAAAATTTCCTAATTAAGTTGAGTATTAACTTCTAAAGAGATGCAATGTTTTTTAAGAGTGGTAAAACTTTTGAACAGTTTATCATAAATCTCTTTTTCAACGAAATACTTTTTGTTGAGAAGCTCAGTCTCAAGTTTTAGACACTTTTCACATTCATGCACATTCACAGAAGCATTATCCACAGAAGAATTCATAATTATGTTCACAATATCTTTGTTAATGACTTGTTCCAAGAGTCGTTCTTTTTCGTTCAAAACTTTATTCATTTTAACTTCAAACATTTTTGACTCTAAACGATATTGTTCCACAGCCTGTTCCATTTGATGAAAGTCATTTTGGACTTCAGAAATTTCATAAATCAAATATTGATCGAATGTATTAAATAAGTCCTTCAGAGCTTTTACAAATAGAATTATTTTATCTCTAAAACAAGCTTTTGTATGTTCGAACCCCCACGAGCCCTAAGTGATAGCTGTGGACGTGGTTCTTTCTTTGACAACCACTTCAAAACCAGCAAGATGGTGTTTAAGTTTATTCAAGCTTGTATTAACCATGCTGACTTTAGGAAGTTCTTTTGGAACCTCAAGGTTGGTGGGTCTACTAGAAAGAGTGGGTTCTAGAGAATTCACAGAATTCTGAGACCAAAAGGCTTGTTCAGTAGATAATTCAGTTTGTGGAACAAATCGTGTTTCAAAATCTTAAGAAAGTTTATTAAGAATAGCATAATCGACTGGTGTGATATTAACTTTCTTTTCTAACATCATAGGATCTTGTTGTTTTAAAAGCATTTTTGAACGACTCTCTTCAGCAAGCATTAGGGTCTCTTCAGAGTCAAGAATCACAATAGCACTCGTATTCTTAATGACATTACCATCATAAAGCTTTGGTTCTAACTGCTGAGCTTTCTTCAGATAGAAAGGATTTTGAAAACCTAGAGCTTGTCTAGTGGTATGATCATAGAAAAACTGAGGTTTCGTCAACATGTGAACAGTTTGTGCAGATTGATCTCTTTTAAAAACAATATTATCTAGCTGTTTGATCTTCTTTTCTAACGCAATCTCTCTATCGATGTTCCTAGATTCTTCTTTCTTAAAATCATTTTTGAGAAGAGTAACTGTTTGCATTAAAGATTCCTTTTCTTTTAAATGTTCAGAAAGAGTTTGTTTAAGACGATCAATCTCTACAGACTGTGCACTTGAATCTGAAACGTTATCATTACTCCTTAAATCAACATTTTGTCCTTCTTTCAAAACTTTAACTTGTTCCTTATATCTTTTAAGCTCAGTAGTTAAAGTATCATTGACACTTTTATTGTCTAGATTTATCTTGGTACAATTGACTACTTGGGTTTTCAGTTGTTCAATCACAGATAATATCAGTGCATCTTGTTGTGCAGAAGAGTTAGAATTCTAAATAGCTACCTGTTATGATTCAATCACATACTGAGAATAAGGAATGATATTGCTATCACTGGTTATTTCAGTCTTTGAATGGTTCATAACATTCGAATGTTCAGAAGATGACATCACCTGCACAACTTGATTAATCATATTATTATTCACATTATCATGATTGTGTACCTCAGCGAGAGCATCTGAACCATAATGAGGTAAATTTACCATAAGAGCAATTTGGCAGTGTTAAGTTCATCACAATCAGAGTCATATGCATCCAAATCATCGGCTTGATAAGCAGCATTGTGGGTAATGACAAATTGTGTGGCTTGACCTTCTGCAATTCCTGGATCTGCCAAAAATGCTAGTTCCTCCTCATGTAGAATTTGACCGTTTGCTTGAGCTTGTACCAACAACACTTTATCCTTAAACCACGAATCATCCTGTTTCCTCTTAGGTTTAGTGCACTATTTGGACATGTGTCCTTCCCTTTTGCAGTTGTAATAAATAACAGTCCTTTGTTTCCCAAAATTGCTTCCACTTGCTCTTGGAGTGTAGGTCCTTGTAGTACCCGCAACAAAAGAAGTGTGTCTCCCTTGAATTGGTTGTAAGGTCACTCTCCCATCATTAATGGTGGCTTGTTGCCTCGAGTTTAACGAATTCCTCAGCTGGTTATTGGTAGCAGGACAGCGGGAAGTGACAACAACAGTCAAGAAGGACATTATGTGATTGATGGCATCAATGGGATCATCACCTTTCTGGAACACTAGAACAATTAGACCTGAGTCTAGTTAGGGAAATTCATATTGTTGGTTAACTGTGGGAGCATATTCCAATTAAGGGATGGATAATGATGGAGAATAAACGTTGTGATAAACTGATGATTGATAATCATTGGATGGATAAGTGATTGAAAGGGGTGTTGATGATTGATTATTTGAGTATTGTTGAGACTGATAAGGTGAACCATGCTGTGGAGACTGATATGGTGAAACTTGTGGTTGAAATTGAGAGTTTTGGTATGAGTGCTGATGAGTTGGATAAGGAGACCGAGTCATCTGATAGGTTGCAACCAAAGCAAGCGGATCTGAGTTGTGTTCATGCATTAAACGAACCTCATTCGCATGAAATTCATGTTGTCCCAAGTAAGCATGAAGCTGATCAATGTTAGTTGTGTGAAAATCCCAAACCAGTTTGACATCTGTCACAAATTTGCTCCACTCAGGAGGAAGAGTATTAAAAAACTTGGTGTTCACTTGAAATTGTTCTAGTTTCATATTGTAGATGTGCATGTCGTTGAGTAGCAGTGAAAATCTCAAGTAGAAATCATGTAGTGTTTCCCCCTTCTTATAAGCAAACTTATTGAATTCATCATAAAGCTTACACTCTCTTTCTTGTTTCGTCAATGAAGTTCCTTGCATGAGAAGTTGAATTCTTTCCCAAAGTTCCTTGACGACTTTATGATTGTTAACCAATGCATAGACCTCAGGTGGTAGTCCTTGGAGAATGATATTTGTTTCCTTAATATCACAATCAGCTTGAATTGCTTCCGTAGCAGATAACTCAGAATATTTCTTTGGTATTGTCACTCTATTTTCCTCAATTGAAGGCCAAATGAGTAGACCATTTTCAACAGAATCAAGGATCATTCGTCCATGTTGTCTATTCATCATGTATAGCTCCATTATGCTTTTCCAAGAATCATACATATCTTTTTCCAACATAGGTGGACGATTATCGACACCCGAAAGAATTGCTTTGTCAGCAAGAGTCGTCATTGAGAAATTTGTATGTTAAAAGATTATTGTCGGATCAAACGGTAGTAAAAAGAAATTGTGTTTGATAAAGTTGTCTTTTAAGTGTTGTAATTCTTGAAACTACACGGGATTTTATAATTTTTGACAAAACCGGGAAAACAAGTTAATGTTTCACGGGATTTTACAAACCAAAGAAATAAACCGTATAATTTGGAAATTTGAGTTGTTCGGTTTCTATTAAGCTTGACTAGTTTGGTTATCACTGAGAATGACTAGTTTGGTTCACACTCGAAATAGACTAGTTCGGTTCACACTGAAAGTGACTAGTTCGGTTCACACTGAAGGTGACTAGTTCAGTTGACACTGAAAGTGACTAGTTCGGTTGACACTGAAAGTGACTAGTTCAGTTCTCACTCGAAATAGACTAGATCGGTACACACTAAAAATGACTAGGTTCACACTGAAAGTGACTAGTTCGGTTCACACTGAAAGTGACTAGTTTAGTTCACACTGAAAGTGACTAGTTTGGTTCTCACTCGAAATAGACTAGATCGGTACACACTAAAAATGAACTAGATCGGTTCTCACTGAAAGTACTTAGTTCGGTTCACACTAAAATAGACTAGATCGGTACTCACTGATATATAACTAGTTCGGTTAACACTGAAAAAGACTAGATCGGTTGACACTAAAATGACTAGATCGGTACTTTTACGAAACCCGCTTTTTCAAAACTCAAAAGACACGTTTTTGAGGATTGTTTTCCGAAACCTTTTGTAGCAAAAGTGTTACTAAGCCTATAGGGACAAGAAAAATGAAAACTTTAAGGTTTTTAAGCCGAAAAATTTACAAATCAAGATTTTGACCTTTATAAAGCTAACGAACCCAAATGACCCAAAATAAGAGATTTTTCTATGAATATAAGCACACACTCCTATATCCAAGGATACTAGATCAAAGCTACCTATGTAGATGATCCTTTAGTGTGGAATAAAAGCTTAGAAAACAAGAAAATACTTGATGAGAGGGAAAGAGAGGTGAGAGAGTATTACATACGTGGGTTATACTTTTACCTGTGTGTTTCCATCTAATAACTGGTAATCTCAGTATTATAAATTTAAAGCTTTTGAAACACATCATAAGTTTTTGGCGCCATTGCCGGAGATTTCAAAGTTGTTCTGTAATCAAACTTTTAAAAATAAATTTTAACATCCCCATCTTTTTCAAAAATCGCCGTACAGTTTTTTGGCAAACTAAACCCAAACAAATTCTCCTTTGGATGCATATACGTGCTTCCAACTCTGAACTTGTTGAATCATTACCTGAACTTGAACGTACTCTAAATCGAAGACTTCGTCGATGAAACTGAAGAGTTCCATTCAAACAAAGAAACAATCCACCTCAACACCCGAGAATTGTCTATCCGCCAATTCTCGACATCAATTACTTTCGTCACTTCCTTAGTATTCTTCAAATTTACAATCCCATGGATGATGAACTCATGTGGGCTACCGACCATGTTGTCGCTTCGACTCCCGGTTCCGCAGTCACCATTCCTGAAACCGCAAATGAATTTGCCATTAAAGGTAACCACCTGACTCTTATCAAAGGAAACCAATTCGATGGTAAAACCAAAACCGACCCTCATAAACACATTCACGAATTCCTAGGGATATGTGATATGTTTAAATACAGAGACACAGAAAATGAAGTTGTCCACCTGATGATGTTTCCTCTATCACTCACCGGAGAAGCAAAAACTTGGTTGGACGAACTAAACGAAGGAACTATCGAAACATGGGATGAACTTCGAACCATTTTCATTAGCTGATTCTTTCCCCCATATCTTTTCGATCAACTTCTTAAAGAAATCCGAGCCGTTTCTCAACATGAAAACGAATCTCTAACTGATGCTTGGCTTCGTATGAAGGAAATGCTCAGAAACTGCCATGGTCACAATCTGTCCAAAGGCAACATCATCAAAATCTTTTACCACGGTCTCAACGAAATAACCCAATAAGTTCTAAATGCCGCAGCTAGTGGTACTTTCCTCTATAAAACTCCAAATCAAGCTTATCAACTTCTCGAAGACAAAGTCTTACTCAAGCTCGACTAGGCTAAAAATCAAAAAACAAGATCATCTCTTAAGAAAACCGTTGCTTTTGCCTCTGAAGGTAACAGTAATTCCAACACTGACAAAATTATGGCCCGAATGGATGCCATGACTGTAAAAATAGATGCTTAGTATAAAGAATTTCAATCTCGTTCAAAACAGCCAAACCTTGACGATGATGACATACCTATGTCAGGTGAAGAAGAAGCCAAATTCATGCAAACCTTCCGTCATACTCATTTTTACAATGATTACCGCGACCGTGATTCAAACCGCGATAACTAGCGTTCAAGCGGAAGAAACGATTACAACCGAAAAAACTATCAATCTCTTATGATAAACCCGCTCTTTAGAAACAACTCAGCGATTTCATAAAAGCTCAACACTCGACCAATTCTGTTGTCAAATATACTTTCATGGATCTCAAAGACAAACTTGAACAACAACCAAAAACCATCAAACGTCAATTCAAAATCTCGAAGCTAAATTCGACAAACTTTTTAACAAGAAATCTGGTTGACCTTTTGGATCTCTTCCTAGTAACACTCAACCTAACCCAAAAGGTAGTTCATCTAAACCTTAACAACCACCGCAAGCTCGAAACGAGCATGTGAATGTCGTATTTACACGGAGTGGTAAATCCTATGACCCACCTAGAGGCGGAGCCAATAGGGTGGCTAGCGGGTGCTCAGCCACCCCCAACTGGCCTAACTTGTCCAACTCATAGCTTGAATTTCAGCCTATGTTTCATCGAGTTTAATGTTTGGCACCTGCTATAAGACTAGAGTCTGTTAGCAACGGTGATCATATCACCCATAATTTCGTATGGTGATTCTGATTATCGAAAAATCACTTTGTTGCACTGGCGCCACTAAAGAACATTTTCTTTTTTGTTTTTTTCTTCTTTCTTGGACTCAGAACTGTGAATAGAAGTACATATGTTTATAGAGAAACAAAAGCAAAAACACTTACCTTTATATTTATTATAAGTAGGCCATGGTGTAATTCACTTGCAAGGTGTATGAAAAAATTCATGTCAAGAGGAAGAAGTAGCAAACTAAATTATGTTTGTGTAATAAACAGTGAAGGGACATTTGACTGATCTAATCACATGGGTGTAAAGAGAAAAATGAGCTTTTTGTCAAATTTATTGGGAAATAGGAAACTCAAATATATCGTAACTTTTAGATGTTACTATGTTTCTCGTATTTTTTATATTTAAATGTTGTATTTCTTAGTTTTTTTTGTTTAGAAATGAAACTCTTAGTTATGTGGACTAATAATTTAGTTTAGCATCTTTTTAAAAAAATAAGTTGATCCGGTAAATTGTTCAAGTCTATTAGTTTTTATAAAGATAAAAATATATTTCAAATTATACAAGTTCGTCATTTAAGCGCAAGTAGGCTTATTAATTCGATCATTGGTTCGTAAAAAAACATTAAACGTAATTACTATTTCAAAATATTCGAGCCCCTCCTAATAAGAATTCCTGGCTCCGCCCCTGGACCTACCAGATAACCCAAATAATCATTAAAACGATTCTAAAACTCCTATCAACTTCGATAGCAATGATGAAGATGATGAACCTACACCCTAACCCAAACCTAAAACACCAAAACCAGTCAAAGAAACACCGATACCCAAACCATACAAACCAAAAATCCCATATTCTCAATGCCTTAGAAAAGAGAAAATGGAAGCTCAGTATGGAAAATTCCTCGACATGATCTGAGCCGTTCGAATCAACGTACCTCTTGTTGGTGTTTTAGCCGGAATGCCCAACTATGGCAAATTTCTCAAAGAACTCGTAAATAATAAACACAAAATCAAACAAATTTCAGCCGCTTTTCTGAGCGATGAAAGTTCCGCCATACTTCAAAACAAAGTTCCACCAAAACATGGAGACCTCGGAAGTTTTCTCATCCCATGTAACTTCAACAAAGCTTTCTCATGCAATGATTTAGCCGACCTTGGTGCTAGCATAATCTCATTCCATATTCATTATATGCAAACTTATCTCTCTAAACTCTCAAACCTACTAAAATGAGCGTAAGATTAGCTGACCGATCATTCCAATATCCTGTTGGAATAGCTGAAAATATGCACGTTGAAGTTGGTAAATTCACCTTCCCTGCCGATTTCGTTATTCTCAAAATGGAAAAAGACAGTAAAGTTCCTCTTATCTTAAAAAGACCATTTCTTCACACTACCGATGCAATAATTCGAGTTAAACAAAAGCAACTCAATCTCGGAGTTGGAACTGAACGAATGATCTTTCACATCGATTCTGCTATGAAACATTCCTATTCAAATGATGATACGTGTTTCAGTATTGACGTTTGGTATGTGTTTAATTACACATACCTTTTACCTTTAAAAACGAGCTAAAATAACCAAAAACGGACTTAAAATGCCAAATATACGCTTGTTTTGCTAATTGTATTGTGCAGGAACGGATAACTAAGAAAAGGACGAAAAACGAAGCCAAAACGACAAAACCGGACTCGGAATGGAAAAGCAGGAAAAGACAAAGTCAAAATCCAAGCCCAAGTGTGGAAAAGTCAACCCAAGTCAACCCCGAAGCCAAAAGTCAAGAAAAATAAGTTTGAGGGTTAAAATTGTCAAAACCATAAACTTATTAAAAGAAGAAAACAAAGAGAAATGAAGATAAGGACTCAAGCTGCCAAATTAGCAAAGTTAAACCACGAAGCAGCAGAAACCACAAGGGGAAATTCTGCCAAGTCCCCTAAGTTATAACTAATAAGGACGGGTGGTGCAAAGGGTTATATAACCTTTGGGGACTGAATTTGCCAATTACCCCAAACCCGTCCCTGTCACTTTTTTTATAACTCCTTTTCCCGCCCAATTTTCCCCCCAACACAACTCACGGGTTTCTCCACCCCGTTTTTATCCCATAACCCCAATTCCACCATGGATAAACCTTTCCCCCCTCCTCCACTATCTTTCCCACCAAAAGAGGAGCTTTGCCATGTTGGCAATCCATAAATCCACCAAAGTCATCAATGGTTCATATACTTCGATTTGGGGACCAAAGAAAATGGAGGGCCAGGATTGTTTGTTCTTTGCACTCTCACAACAAACACAAGTCTTTTGTGTGTCTACAAGAAAGCACAACAGCAAGAGACGAAGACCAAGAAACCCTAGCTTATGTTCTACTATTTAAAGCATTGTAAGGCCATTGTGGCAAGAGAGTAGTTTTATGAGGGTTAAATTTATCAAAACCCTAAACTTATTTAAAGAAGAAAACAAAAGAAACCAAGAGAAGGGCTCAAACTGCCAATGTGGGAAAGTTAAATTACAAGGGGCCAAAGCTGCCAAGGTCTCATTCCTATAACTAACAAGGACGTGTGGTGCAATTGGTATTATAACCCTTGGGGGGTTGTTTTGCCAAATCCCCAAACCTGTTATAACACAAGGACCATGGGTGCAAAGAGATATATAACCATGAGGGGCTATTGTTGCCAAACCCACAAACCTTCACCCAACTTTCAAAGTACTGTATATCTCCCCCAACGATTTCCCGCCTAAACCCCAACCCCACAACCTGTCACCTCGTTGACCTCCAACATACCTCCAAAAACCTCACCATCCTAAACCCCACACCCCCACATGGGATTGCCATGTTGGCAATCCAAACCCCCACCAAAATTAATCAAAGGTTGAGAGATTTCGACTTGGAGGCCAAGAAAAATAGAGGGCCAGGATTATTTGCTCTCTACACTCTCACAACAAACACACTCTCTTTTGTGTGTCTACAAACAAGCACAACTAGCAAGAAGACAAAGATTCCAAGAGCAAGAACCCTAGTCGTATTTTTCCTATTTAAAGCATTGTAAGCCCATTGTGGCAAGAGTGTAGTTTTATGTAGTCTTTAGTTTTAAAGTTTTAGTTTTCAGTAAAAAGTCTTTATTGTACTTGTACTTCATTTTTAATGCAATTCGGTTAAGTTTTTTTTCTTATTTGTGTTCTAAGCTTCAAGTGTTTCTGAAAATCTTTAAAGCTCTCAATATAAGCTACTTTCATAACATGTTTAACATTTTTTTTTATACAAAACTTTAAGAGAAATTCAAAAGGCAAGGATACTATGGGATCAAGAATGGATGAATAAGCAATATTGGATGGCTTATTGGGTTTTGCTTAGTTTAAGATTCTTTTTATAAGCTTTGGGTAGGATTTAGAGCTTATTAAGTTTCAATAATCCTGTTTTGAGCAAAGGATTTAAGGTATGATTTCCTGTTAAAATTTTTCTTATTACTGTAGCAAAAGCTTATTAGCTTATTTTTGGCTTATTTATGTTCTTTTGTGCTTATTGATGTTTATTAGTGCTTAAAGTAGGCCTTCTAGTCATTTCATTTCATTTTTATGCAATTTTATCAAAAACTGTCTACATTAGCTATTTCTGTCCCTAGCTTATTTATCACTTTAAAGTGCTTATTAGTTCTGCTTTTTATCTTTTTATTGTTTAAAATTGCTTAAGTAGTAGTAATCTTTTTAAAATTTCAGTTTAACTTAGCTTTTATAGGTTTAAAAGTCATTTTTTAAATATTAAAGGGGTGTTTGGGTTAAGAGTAAAAACGGGTCAAAAATGATTGTTGTATGGGTTGTGGTCACAAGTTAAGTTTTAGCTTAGGTATTAAGCTCAATTAAGTTTGATTTGCTAAAAGTTTTTAAGCCAAAACCTGTTTTGCAAGTTTCTTATAAGTACTCTCAAAACTGTGACTTTAAAAAAAGCTACAAGAGCTTATATTCATAAGCTCTTGTAATTTTGAGTTGTGGTTTCAAAAAGTTGTGTTTTAGTGTGTTCAAAACAAGCTGACCAAGTCCTTGAGTCACTTTGACTTGTTAAGTCAAAACAGCCAAAATTTGAGTTTAAGTTTTAAAAGCTAAAAGTCCCATTTTCATTATAAAAATTCAGCAGGTTTAAATGGTTTTTGGAAGCCAAACATTTGTGTACAAATCCATTTCCTAGTGTACTTTAGCTGTTTTAACTTATCTTTCAATTTTGAGCTTATTTGACATCTTATAATAAGCTGTCAAATTAGCCCCTTGTTTTAAGCTTATTCTCCCCTGGTGCTAGGGGGTGGACTTTAAGCCTTTCTATCTAGCTTTTTAGTGTATTTAAGCCCAAGATTTTGGCTTATTTTGAGAGCCCATAAGCCCTTAGATAAGCCCTTTTTGTTTCTGTCCTTAAAGAGCTCTTTTCATAGCTTATTTTTAAGCTCAAAATAGCCCTTTGTCTGTTTCACTTAAGCATAGTGTAGGGACTGCTTATTTTCTTTTTAGCTTATTAGGATGCTTTTTAGTTGTTTAATTCAGTCTTTTTCTTGCTTATTGAGTGTAATAGTTGCCTAGATATTATTTTTCTTCATTCTCTAGCTTATTTAAGTGTTGACAAGTCAGAAGCTTAGGCCTCTTTTGCCCCTTTAAGCATCATTAGCTTCTTCATTTAAGCTCTTTAAGCCTTATTTAGTTTTAGCATTTAGACCTTTAGTGCTTATTTAGGTTAGTTTATGTCCCTCCCTTAGCTTATTTAGCCTAATCTTAGCTTATTGGTGCACCAAATGTCCAAAAGACCTTAGCCTTGTTTTAGACTTAAGCTCATTTTAAGCTGCTGTCAACCTAGAAGTCGTTTTTTTAGCTAATTTATTAGCTTTAGAAAAATTTGTAGTGTGAAGTTGTTAAACTCCATAACCTTAACACTTTGTTTCACAAATTTTTATCAAAAAAAAAAGAAAGGAGACAAGGGGGTTACGCCCGGGTGAGCAAGACTCGCACCCTGGGTCTCAACCTCGAACACCACTCTTTATAAAACACACAACCCTCGCCCTTGGGACTTTTACGTTAGTATCCCACGGGCCAGGGTATTTAAGGGTGTTTTTGGCTTTATAAAGCCAAAAGCAGTTTACAGCTTATTATGGGGGCATTATTTTATAAGCATTTCTTTTTGTTTCTTAAATTTTTCGTAGTTTATATAGTGTAAAGTATTTTAGTGAAATATTTCCAGAATTTTTTAAAGGTCTGTTTATTATTTTTTTTACAATTTAATTTCTTATAAGTTTAAAAAATTCATAAAAAATACAAAAATTTATCAAAAAATATTTTTCTTTTTTAGAAAATTTTTATTTATAGCATATAGTTTGAGGAAAAAATAAAAAATTTTCGTATGTCATTTTTATAACTTTTTTTCTTTTTAAAGAACGGTTTCCGGTGCGGTTTTTTGTCTTGACTCGTTTTTGGGTCAAACGAACTCCGTTTTCAGTCTAGTCTTTTCATCTCTTTCGTTATTCATAGAGTAGTTTAGAAGTGAAAATTTCTTCGTAGGGTTAATTTTGAAGATTTTAGGTTTTTCCCCCTTTGTTCGGGATTCGTGCTCTCGTTTTCTAGCTTAATTTCATAATTTTTAGGTTTTTCTTAAACGTTTTTGTTTGTTATTGTTTAATTTAACTTTCCACACTCTCAAATCATTTTTCTCATTCAAACTCCAATCTTCCGACTGTATCGATTCTCCAGTCCAGCCTCGTTGGGGATAAACGACCCGGGAACATTCTATACTACTTCTCGGTTTTATTGACTTTGTTTCTAGACTATTCTTACTATATATATTCTATATTTTATTATATATTATATATATTTTAAGGTGTAGTTTGGACCAATCAATTTTTGGCGCCGTTGCCGGGGATATAGAATATATATAGTAAGAATAGTCTAGAAACAAAGTCAATAAAACAGATTTTGTTTAAAGTCAATATATTTTAACGTTGTCGAAAAAATCTTAGAAGAAGATGTCGATGCTATTCTGGACGAAGGTAGTGAAATCCTCCATTCCATCGAAGGAACCATCCTCAAAG
The DNA here is from genome assembly GCA_026074375.1 of Tanacetum coccineum. Lineage (NCBI taxonomy): Eukaryota > Viridiplantae > Streptophyta > Magnoliopsida > Asterales > Asteraceae > Tanacetum > Tanacetum coccineum. The sequence continues at coordinate 2,853 of BQNB010082065.1, read as the reverse complement.
AAAAACCCTTTGCTGAATTCAATAAATTCATGGCAATGACTGCCGATGAAAATTCTAAATTCGAATACGACGCTGAAGAACCATCATTTAAAAAAATCACCGTTAACACCGATTACAAGATCAAAACATCTCTCGAAGAACCTCCTACAGATCTTGAACTCAAACCTCTTCCTGATAACCTGAAATATGTATTCTTGGAAGAACTTGTAACACCCCCATTTTGGACATATAGCAGCGGAAGCTAATCTGGGGTATTACTTCATGAATCACAGACACAATCATAGAAAACGACTCAAAAGAGACGTTTTTAAAAGATACGTTATCATTCATTTAAAATCAGAGTTTTATAAAGGCAGGTCCCAAAATCTAGAAACATAAAATGTGAATGATAACAAGTTTTAGCCATCTTCAAGTCCATGCCACTCCATGCCATAAGTTGCTCAATTACCTAGGATAAACATGCATAAAAAGGGTCAACACAAAGGTTGAGTGAAATTCATAGGTTTGAAATGTAATAGTTGAATGCAAATTTGATATTGGGTTACGTTGTTATACACCCGTTATTTGTAAAACAATTATTATTGCCGTCAGCTCATGAATCACATATTTAAACTCAATAGAACCGGGAGCTTTTACCTGAGATATACTAGGAGTCACTATCAAAAGAGATACTTTGAGCTACTATCCAAAGAGATATTGGGAGATATTACCCAAAGAGATATTGGGAGATACTACCCAAAGAGATATTGGGAGATATTACCCAAAGAGATATTGGGAGATACTACCCAAAGAGATACTTCCATGTACTTAGGCAATAATATATCAGGATAGCATATAGTTTAGAAAACACTTGTATTCATGGTTTATAGCAGGTATTACAGGTTTATAAAGTATTTAAAAGATTGAAATGTGAGGTTATGAACTCATTAAGTCTTTGAAAAGTAATCACATTGTTATAAGATAAACGAGTATGTAAAAGAGTTTGTAACAAGCATGTATCCCCCTCGCGGGTTTATAAAACATGTAAATAAGTAAAGGCGAGGTTATGAACTTCACCTGATAGGTAGTTGTAATAAATATTCCAAAATGAAAGCTGACGACTTTATCACAATCTTAACAAGGAAGGTTGATATAGCAAGATGATAGTAAACAGCCACGTCACGCAACTTGAGTAAATATGTCAAGTGTTAGAATAAGAAATCACTAGCTAACAAAGTATGATCCGGAGGTCGGGGAGGATTAAACAAATAGAAAGCCATATTATTTA
>BQNB010082064.1:0-19420 GCA_026074375.1 Tanacetum coccineum | reverse complement strand
AATCACATTGATGCCAAGATTAAAGAAAATATAACCACTATAACTACTTATCCCTCAAATGGAACGATTCGACAGGACAACTCGAATACCTTTCGAGCTCCCGAGATGGTCGTTAACAAAAATTCTACAGACGCTATACTTATAGAAAATGGAAATCCACTCTAACGTGCATGACGAATCATAACGCGAATATGCATAAGCAACAGTGCCCGCAATTACTAAACGTATCCATCTATCTAACCATAAAACAATACTGCCATTCATTACTTTTCAAACTTTCGTACAAATTCCTCCTACCACCATGATAACTACAACTTCGATATGAGTTAACTACTGACCAATAATAATCAGTTCATATCTAATGTCACTGAAACTACTCCGTTTGGTGACGTACAAAAGTCCTAACCAATTCTTATACCAACCCCAAACAATCTCATACTACTAACCATCATACTACAAATATCATACCACAAATCTCATACTACCAATCTCGTACCACAAATCTCATACTACCAATCTCATAGCACAAATCTCATTTCGTCTAAGTTGTTTAACTTTTCTAACGAGAGTTTCCTTCGGTTCTCTCATATCACGAAATCAATCATCAAACTGACTTCCTATGGGGTGATAACTAGTTAATCATCGGTTAAGTTTCACTTAGGGTTCATTATGCATCAACCACAATGGTCTAGGGGGTGTTCATAGGTCAAGGTGAAAATTTTCGCTAACAAAACTGCTAGTTTAGTATATCGACCTAGCCTACTTTGTTAGAATCCACAACTGTTACCCTTTCTCATTACTTGTACTTTAGAATTCAATTGGGTCAATTTCATCATGAGAGAATTAGAAGTCAATCAAAACTCAGTATCGTGGTCACAGCTTATGTGACAAGGTCAAATACTACTAGAAGTTAAAATCATAGTATTTCTGTCCAAGCTCATCCTACTAAGTGAAAAGGTGTGTTCGTCTAGAGCAATCCATTTCCATTTCCTCCTACTTCTTCTTATTCGACCTCATCTCCCATAAGAGGTCTAAGATTTCTGACAACGCCGCGCACTCTCAATACTTCTGCCATCCGATGACCGCTTTGCTCGTTGACTGCTTCACGTGTCCTTGACGCTCCAGATCGTGTGTTAGACATCTTCCTACAATATATCAACGTAACACTCGGTGAGATTCCTAGGTGATGTGAGATTACTAACGGGGTTAAATAAAATTTACGGTTGATTCACATTGAAAATGCATGATCAAACCATTTTCATGGAAACCCCATAACGCATGATGCAAAAAAAAAGCATAAGTAAATCAAATTACGACATCATATCATAGATAAATATCAATTTCATACCATCAATCATTAGTAATTACATCACATTGGTTTCAAAATACAGAAAATACGAGTTTATAACACTACGGTCATCACTAAACGCTACTGGTCAATACTGCAACACTAATGAACATATCTAAGGACGGTAGCCCATGTGCTTCCTAGCATACGCCTCATATCTGCCAACTCTTAATCGGTCATAAAATCAAAACCGTCGTATCTGCCTCAACTCTCTCTGCATACGTGCCATGCCGCGCTGGAGTCGGTCAACTCTCTGACTCTTAACACTCGCGGTGCCTCTAAGCCTCCTGTTATCCCTATCTAACTCAAGAACTCTCTTAGTCAAAACAGTAACTGCTGACTCAGCCCCAACAATCCTATGTCCCTGCTCTCTCTGAGCTCCCTCAACGACCTGTACACGATGAACTGGAATAGCCTCGGTGTGATCATGGAACCTCTAAACCAAATCTCCTAATGTCTCATATGTAACCTCTACTTCTCCCTCCTGAGCAGGCTCAGTGGTATCCTTTGGCATCACAGGATGCGTAACCCTAAAAACTCTGACCTTAACCGGGCCCCTCGTACCCGTCTCACTCACCTCTCGGTCAACAGCCTCAACTACAACTCTAACATCAATCCCTCTATCTCTAAGAGAATCCACGTAAGCAAAACACTTGTCAATCTCGGCCTGAATCTCAGGGTCAATCTCAATCCCGTCGCTCCTCACAACATCAACATCCATCACTAAATCAGCCCCTCTAGACCTAGATGGCTCAGAACTCTCATCCTCAAATTCAACTCCCAATCTAACCTCTCTAGGTACATATGGATCAAAACTATCCTTTAAACAATCCTCTAAATTTGTAGCTATCTCATGACTCCTAATCCTCTTAGGTGATGGTAAAAGATCAGCACGTGCATAAGATAATGCCCTAAGAGTATGTAAAGATAACGGTATAGATGCAACAGGCGATCTACTCCTCGTGCGAGAACGGCTCGCAGAAGAAGAATCATGAGATGGTCTCTCGGAAATAGCAGATGAACGATGAACACTCAGGCATAAAGAACATAATCGATGACTAGATCTTGTACCCGATGGTGATGCTGGCAATGAATGATTAGAAGATGAACGACTAGATGCAGAATCAGATAAAGCATCTGCAGAAGAATCCGAAGAAGTCTCTGATGATGAACTCGATAATGAATCATCTGAAGAAGAATAATCTACTGAATGTCTCATAGCAAGACGATGAGTGGGTAATGATCCAACCCTCTTCCTCGCAGTCATCATGTGTACCGTCCCATTAAGATGGTAACGGTACGGTCGACCATGGGGAATAAGCTGTCCCGGTGCAAGAACCATAACCCGGCGTCAAAGTGCACCAGCTGTTGTAGGTGACCTCTGAGTAGAAAGGGTAGTCTCAGTGAATGGTGTACCATGAGTAGGTGATGGTGGTGTCTCTGGTGTATCACTGTCTGTGGTGTCATCAGCCGATGATAAAAATGGTGAGATAGCTGGTAATGGTAGTATATGGTCTGATGATGGATCCTCAGATGGATCATACTCTGAATCAGATGCAAGTGAGTAATCAGGAGACGCTGATGTATAGTCTGGGGATGGTGGTATGGTAGGTGCTATGATGGGTATCTATGTGGGTATTACTGTGGTGTCAGTCTGAGTAGTGGGTGGAGTAATCAATGGTGTGGTGTCGGGAATAGTGGTAGGGATAGTACCGAACAAGATAACTCGTCCAGCAGGTGCCCTACGTTATCCTCTAATGAATCCGAAGAAACTAAGATAACTGAAATAGCCATGACTTGCACAAGCAAAAGTTTATATAAATATCCTTTATATCAACCATGCATGATGCGGGAAAAATGAACAAATGGGTGAATGAATGAATGAAATGAATGAATAGACCATCAAATGTAGTACTACGAAATGAAATGCAATGTAATTATAGTATTATTAATTATACTTAGTATTTAATTATGCATACGTACTATGTAAAAATCATGTAAGGTACATAATCACGTAGGATCACATACTGGTTATAGTCCAGACCTAGTTTATACTACATGGTTCTCTATAACCTTGGCTCTGATACCAATCTATCACACCTCCAAATAGGGTCCCTTCTGATTTGGCGTCCGAGGGCGTAACGTTCATGGCTATTTCAAGTACAAAGCATAAAGAACGACATCTAAAGGTACGTTTGAAAAATAAACACCGTTGCATAAATTTAAAATATTAATAAGTTTACATCAATCAATTTTAAAAGGATTCGATAGACACATGTAGAAGCTTAAATAAGTTCAACAACGGTATTTAAGATAATCATGGATAAAATCTAGAAAATTGGTTCGGCAATAGACTTCATATAGTTCAAGCAATGACATCCATGCTAAGCACCTGAGAAAAACATGCTTAAAACGTCAACATAAAGTTGGTGAATTCATAGGTTTAATTCAAACGATGTAATAGTGGACCACAAGATATCAAAACGTATGTGACAGTTATAACAGATACAACTTCACATAAAAAGGTATTTACATTGCACTAAGCTCATGACATTGAAGCTAATAGAGAAAGATAGCATGTACATTGCTATAAGTATTTGCTTGCCCTTACAGGTGTCCGACTAAAGACCACCTAACCAGTTTCGACATGACATATATCCGTTTTATCGGGAGCCCCGTGGGTAGTGAGCGCTACTCACCCGGATAGGGATAATCAGTCCCAATAGATCTATTTATTCACTTGCGCTCCCTCAACCGGTCCTCCGATCAAGAAATTGACAGTTCATGATAGTTCGAGGAATTGAGGTCTAAACGCTACTTAGGAAACACGTAAATAGGGGAAATCTCATGTATGGTACTTGTGTCCAGTTTTAAAAACAAACAATGTTTCTCACCCCAAGTATAAAACATTTATTCAAAACGAATAAAAGAGTGGGGCTATGAACTCATCTTGATTTAGTGAATTGAGGTAGTAAATAATTTAGAATTAATTCACTCGGTAACGAACGACGATATACGAAAGCAACCTATAAAATGGACATTTGATTTAATATCGGATCGAAGTGAATTTATAGAAAATGCATCAACGTATACTAGTGTACTTTTGTTAATATATATCTAAAGATTAACGTTTGTGATCATGTAGTAATAAAATGTTTCCGTAAGTAAATGAGTAGAAATAATATGTATTTTAATATTACATCGATATATAAACGTCTAAATAAAAATATATATTATATATATATATGTATGTATATATATATTGTTCGTCACTCAAAGATTACTAACGGGGTTAAATAAAATTTACGGTTGATTCACATTGAAAATACATGATCGAACCATTTTCATGGAAACCCCATAACGCATGATGCAAAAAAAAAGCATAAGTAAATCAAATTACGACATCATATCATAGATAAATATCAATTTCATACCATCAATCATTAGTAATTACATCACATTGGTTTCAAAATACAGAAAATACGAGTTTATAACACTACGGTCATCACTAAACGCTACTGTCAATACAGCAACACTAAGAACATATCTAAGGACGGTAGCCATGAGCATCCTGCATACGCCTCAATATCTTCCAACTCTATTAATCGGTCATAAAATCAAAACCGTCGTATCTACCTCAACTCATCTCTCACACTGCCATGCCTCCGGAGTCGTCAAACTTCTGACCTTAACACTGATTGGACAATTCGCGGTGCCTCTAAGCCTCCTGTTATCCCTCTCTAACTCAATAACTCTCTTAGTCAAAACAGTAACTGCTGACTCAGCCCCAACAATCCTAGCCCCCCTGCTCTCTCTGAGCTCCCTCAATGACCTGTACACGATGAACTAGAATAGCCTCGGTGTGATCATGGAACCTCTAAACCAAATCTCCTAATGTCTCATATGTAACCTCTACTTCTCCCTCCTGAGCAGGCTCAGTGGTATCCTTTGGCATCACAGGATGCGTAACCCTCAAAACTCTACCTTAACCGGCCCCTCGTACTCGTCTCGACTCCCTCCTCGGTCAACAGCCTCAACTACAACTCTAACATCAATCCCTCTATCTCTAAGAGAATATGCATAAGCGAAACACTTGTCAATCTCGGCCTGAATCTCAGGGTCAATCTCAATCCCGTCGCTCCTCACAACATTAACATCCATCACTAAATCAGCCCCTCTAACTAACGGCTTCAAAACTCTCGATTACCTCAAAGTCAACTCTTAATCCAACCTCTCTAGGTACGTATGGCTTAAAACTATCCTCCGAATAATCCTCTAAATTCGTAGCTATCTCATGACTTCCTAATCTCTGAGGTAGATGGTAAAAAGATCAGCACATGCATAAGACAATGCCCCAAGAGTAGGTAAAGATAAGTAATAGATGCAACACTATCTACTCCTCATGCGAGAACGGCTCCAGAAGAAGAAACATAGAGATGGACTCTTCGCGAATAGCAATGAAACCGATAGAACACTTCGGGACTAAAGAAAAAACGATGACTAGAATCTCGAACACGATGAGATGCTGCAATGAATGATATAGAAGATAAACGACTAGATGCAGAATCAGATAAAGCATCAGCAGAAGAATCCGAAGAAGTCACTGAACGATGACCTCCGATGATGAATCCAAAAAAAGATGAGTGAATCCATCTGAAGAAAAAAATGATCCTAAGAAGAATAGATCAACTGAATGTCTATAGCAAGATAGAGTGGGTAACAAACCAACCCTCATCCTCGCAGTCAACAATGATTACCGTCCCATTAATATTGAAAACCGGTACTCCTCGACCAGGAGGAATAAGCTGTCCCCTGCAAGAACCATAACTCGCGTCAAGTGGCACCAGAAGTTGTAGTTGACCTCCTGATAGAAAGGTAGTCTCAGTGAAATGGTTGTACCATGAGTAGGTGAATGGTGGTGTCTTTGTGTAATCACTGTCTGTGGTGTCATCAGCCGAGTGATAAAATGGTGAGATAGCGGAATGGCGTATATGGGTCTGATTATGGATCCTCAGATGGATCAACTCTGAATCAGGATGCAAGTGAGTAATATCAAGACGCTGATGTATAGTTTGGGGGATGGTGGTATGGTAGGTGCTATGATGGGATCTCTGTGGGTATTACTGTGGTGTCCAGTCCCCCCCCCCCCCCCCCCCTTGAGGGTAAAACAAAAATAAAAAGTTTGGGTATGGAGAAATCAACGGTGTGGTGTCGGGAATAGTGGTAGGGATAGTACCGAACAAGATAACTCTCCACAGGTGCCTACTACGCTATCCCTCTAATAATCCTAGAGAACTAAGAAAACTGAAATACATGACCTGCACAAGGCAAAAGTTTAAATAAAATATCCTTTATATCAAACCATGCATGAATGCGGGAAAAAAGAATCAAATATGTGAATGAATAATGAAATGAATGAAAGTAGACCATCAAAATGTAGTACCAGGCGAAATGAAATTCCAATGTAATAAATATATATTAATTATACTTAGTATTTAATTATGCATACGTACTATGTAAAAATCATGTAAGGTACATAATCACGTAGGATCACATACTGGTTATAGTCCAGACCTAGTTTATACTACATGGTTCTCTATAACCTTGGCTCTGATACCAATCTATCACACCTCCAAATAGGGTCCCTTCTGATTTGGCGTCCGGGGGCGTAACGTTCATGGCTATTTCGAGTACAAAGCATAAAGCAACGACCCCAATTCTAAAGTACGTTGAAAAAATAAACAACCGTTGCATAAATTTAAAATATTAATAAGTTTACATCAATCAATTTTAAAAGGATTCGATAGACACATGCGGAAGCTTAAATATGTTCAACAACGGTATTTAAGATAATCATGGATAAAATCTAGAAAACTGGTTCGGCAATAGACTTCATATAGTTCAAGCAATGACATCCATGCTAAGCACCTAAGAAAAACATGCTTAAAACGTTAATCAAATGATTAGATAGGGACACACAAGATATCAAACTATGTGGACAGTTATACACCATACAACTTACACTAAAAGGTATTTACGTTCACTAAGCTCCTGACATGAAGCTAAAATAGAGCAAGATACAAGTACAATGCTAATAAGTATTTTGCTTTCCTTATAGGTGGTCCGACTAAAGACCACCTAACCAGTTTCGACATGACATATATCTGTTTAATCGGGAGCCCCGTGGGTAGTGAGCGCAACTCCACATCCGGAATAGGGGATAATCAGTCCCCAAAATATATATATATATATATATAATAAAAATAATATATATAAATATAATATATATATATATAAATATATATATAATATTAATATAAATATATAATATTTTTATATATAAATATTGTTCGTCACTTAATGTAAATTCTCGTATCTCCTTTTTACCATGTACGTTTTCTAGTATTTACTAAGTATAATAATTTATAAAAATTTCGGCATGACCCGTTCGTGTTTACACGTTTTTCCAAAGTCGTAGACTTTATTTAAAACCATTTCAAACCACTTTCAATCCACTTTTCATAATTACAAATTATACATCATCAAATCCGCTATTATTTGCAACGTCCAACGTTTAGAAATAATTAAACGTAACGCATCTAAATCGTACACTATTAAATAAGCTACTCGCGAACTTATCCAATAAGCTACACCGTAGCTTTACGCCTTGGTGTTTTGTATTTATGTTGGGCCTTGGCCCGTTAAGTCCGAAAATGTAGTTTTACTTATCCATTTAATCCGATAAGCAAAACATTAAGCAATAAACACGTGACCTAAAAATAAGCTATCAATAAGCTCACAATAAGCCAAGTATATTAAGCCAAACCATATAAGCTCAAAAATAAGCTCATGGTGTTGGGTCTTGTATGTGGGACGCGACTATAAGCCCTAATAAAGTATATTCGAGCTTATGTATTAAGCCGAATAAGTTTATCGTTTGTCCTTTCAAAATAAGCTAGAAAATAAGCTAATAAAATATAAGTCAAATCAAAATAAGCTAAACAAATATTTCTTCTTTCTTTTCTAGTTTAGCCGAACCAAATATAAGCCCTAATAAGCTCAAAATAATCAAATAAGCTTTCCAAAAGCTTATTAAACATAAGCCGAATAAAATAAGCCATAGCTTATTATTTTTATTACACGAAAATAACCACGATCACCAAACTAAGATTTCCTTATATTTCTTTACATATATTTCGAACCATATATACACCCTTTTAGGGTTTATGTAGTTTTAAAATCTTGTTTTCACAAAATAAGTTGTACAACTAGCATGTATGCATCAAGATGATAAGGAAAGTACAAGTTATTTAAAAATTTGAAGACTTACAAAGTTGGAAGGTTTTTAGAAGGAAGAATGAGATTAGAACAACCCAAATGTTGTTTAATTAATACCCGGATGATACAAATGATCAAACCTTCAATGATTCTTCAAGTGTTTTTGATCAAAGATGAAAAATTATGAAAGTGTGTGTGTGTGTTGGGTGGTTCGAACAAAAGAAGGCAAGAAGAAGAGAGAAAACTAAATTTTTGAGTGTGTGTGATATGAATGAGATAATGGAAGCAACAAGATATATATAACACAAAGTTTACTTCACACACTAAAAGTGTGTGTATGTGTGCCGTGGACAAGAGACAAGGAGGGGGAGGGGGACCAATTTGATCCTCCAATCAAATTCAAGTTGGCACAAAACATGTGATTAAGGCTTGTTTTTATTTGATTTGAATTCAAACTTGTTCACCAAGGGTGCATGTGATGTTGGTTTGGAAGCATGCATGCATGGGGAGGGGACCAAAGTGAATTTTATTCATTTTATTTTGCTAGTGCTTCCCATTTGATTTAATTTCCAAGTCTAGCATGCAAAAGCTCATGTTATAAGTAGACCACGATTAACGCAAGTAGCGAAACGAACAACGGTATCACCGAAAATTATGAAATTTTAAATATTGCCATAAAATGTAAAAACGTAGCTATTGCCAAAAGACTACAACGTTAGGCATCCCGGTTCGCTCCCGGAGACGATTCTCAGATAATAGCGGGAATACTTCCCGGTTTCTCGTAAATATTAAACGAAGCTTCAAAAATTCAAATTGCTAAACGAAAACAGCTATATTATTGGACGGAAATTCTCGGGGTGTCATAATTTATTCTCTATCTTGTCCATTAATATAATGACCAAGTATTTTTATGATTCTATGATAAAGGGCAAGGATGATTTCGAAGGGGAGAATATAGCTGGAACCTTAATAGACATACCTATTTTCGTCGAAAACTTTTCTCTTGTAACAGATTTTGCGGTGGTTGATGATATGCATATTTACTGTAAGGATGGAGTAAGTAACATTGTGCTTGGCATGCCATTTTGGAAGAAGTTTATGTCAAGACAAATGATGATGGAGAGATTCGCACGAGGGCACACATGCGTGCAAATGAAAGAGGAGTGAAGTTGAAAAGAAAAAGTATAACTTAAAGACTAGCTGAAAGAAAAGTGCTTACCGGGAGACAACTCGGTCATTTGTAATTTTTATTGTTTGTTGAGTCTGTCTTCCCATATAGTCTATACGGCGTTTGCAAGAGTAGTCGCAAGATTAATCTTAATGTATCAATAGAAAGTAAGTTGTATATCAGTCAATCTTCTCTATTTGAAATTCTGAATCAATGCAATGTTCATTTTGCTAAAAGGAATCTGGTTTCATGTCTGGGAGGGTTTTTTTTTAATTCTTTTTGTTCACATAGAGCCATGTTCATTGATAGAAAACCGGGCTCTATAATAAGTAATAGAGCCCGTTTTTAAAACCGGGCTCTATTTGCTTTTCGAATAGAGTCCCCTCCTCTTTGAGCCCCTCACCAAAACCGGGATTTATGCCTCTTTTCAACCGGGCTCTATGTCCCTTTTTGTAGTAGTGCTTATCGGGTTGACCCGATAACCCGATAAGAAATTAACTAAGACCCTAACCCGACCCTATTAGGTTATCGGGTCAATCGGGTTGACCCGATAAACCCGATAAGCTAAGTTGGACCCGATTCAACCCGACCCTATAAAGTCTTATCGGGTTCGGGTCACGTTCGGGTCACGTCGGGTCTGACATATTATAATAAGTGGTTTGCCAAGACTGCTTGCAAGGGCACTAATTCCATTAACTACTCCAGGCGTAAGGGAATATTAGTCAATTTTGCCTACAATGGAATCTTAGTTTGTTCCACTTTTTCGATTCCCACAATAGGATCCCATTTCTGTACAACAATAGGCCTATTTTATACATTTCGTCTTCAGTTTTGAACTTAGAAAACACATTCTATTTGCATTAACTTGCACATCAATCACCCCAAATTTGCTTCACATTCTTCTTAGATGAGTTATTAGTATATGACAACCAACCATATACCTACAAGTAGGGGTGGCAATTCGAACGGGTTCGGATTGTCAGGTTGGTGGGTCAGAATACCATAACCCAAACCTTACCCTTTTAAATGACCTAGTTATGTCAACCATAATCTATTTACACATAACCCCAATCTGACTCATTTAACCCATAAATATACTTGGATTGACGGGTTAAATAAGTCATATGAGTTGAATAGGTTAAGCGGGTTTCGGGGTTGACTCATTGAACCCATTTTAAACGGGGTTGTAAGACCCGTTTAAACCATTTACATTTAACTCATATAATAAAATATAAATAAATTTTAATTTAAGAAAAAAATCGACAGGTCACTTTATTTATTATCAACCCCAACATGAACTTGACTTGTTTAATAAACGGGTTACATGAGACCCAAACCCGACCCAATGGGTGAAAAGCTACAAAAATTATACCAAACGATGTAAAAGAAAATTTAGAATTGGTTTGAACGAGTTGGAAAAGATCCGCGCGTTGCGACGGGGCTAAATTGTTGTCGATATATGTTGGGTATATTTTGGGTGTAGCTTAAGGTTATTATGAGCATGTATTTTTCTTTTGTGAATTAAAGTCTATAACATAAGCCTTATGTTAAGAGTTTAGTAAATGTATTTATAGAATATGAGAATTAGGATCACGTTAATATGAGCCTGGAATGCATATGTCATGAGAAATTAAGAAAAGGTAACATGACAAACTAAGCCATGAACACTCAACATTGTCTCCACATAAAGTTTAAGTGGTATACTTTATAAATATTATAAGGGGAAATATTAGCTACATTTATACGTAGCTAATTGGCTACATTTTGTGTTATAAGTGTGGGTCCCTGAGTATTGTTTACGGGTCCTTGAATCCTGTTTGCGAGTCCCTGAGTTATTTCTTGTGTATTTTTAGAGAGGGATTGTAGCCAATTTAGCTACATTAATTATAGGGAAGTTATCCCCATATTATAATTATTAAGTTGTTAGAAACTTTTTTAAGTGTTATTCTTTATTGAAAAATCAAAGTTAACATTCATGGTTCGCTGGATGAATGCTATAGCGGGTGAGAGTGAAAATCGCTCCGGTAGGAAAAAACAGATATTAGCATATTATAAATATAAACAACCATAAGGAACTCCGGCTGACTAGCGGGTTGTACCCGTCCGACCCGATCGGGTGCCCACGACCTGTGTTGACCCGGCCTATAAAAAACCCGTTCGGCCCAGAAAAAATTCCACTGCCGCCTGTGTCCACCCTATTTTGTATCGATATCTCTCTCTTTCTGTTAACAAAACACACACACCGAACCACTATTCCATCTGTCTCTCTCTCTAAGATGGCGACACAAGATGAATCTCATTCAAGCAGGATGAAGAAGAAGAAGATGGGGGAATCAGTATCTCTATCTTGCTTCACTAAACAAAATCCATAAACATAAAAAAGGTATCAAATTCTTTATACAAAATGCAATCTTATTTCTTTGAATTGAACTAAGGTTTTGTCATAATGTGAGGGGTTTTGTTAATTTTTGTATTTTTTATAATTTTGAATATTGAGTTGGGGCTTTTATAAATTTGAGCCATTAAGGTTTTTATTCTACCTGTATCGTTTTTTTTGGGTAAAAGGGTATTCTTACCCCAATAAATACAATTCTACCTTTATCGAAACCAGTTGCATAAGGTTGTTGGTTTAATTCTTTTGTGTAAAGTACCAACACATAAGAATCTGATGTTTTGTGTTTTCAAATGGTTTATTGTTATTGGTTTGTTTCTAAAAATTGTTCCTTAAATCTTCTGATGTTATACAACTATAGGAGACCAATATTAATATTAGGTTTTTAGTTAAATGTTTTTTTTCTGATGTTAGGGTATGTGCTTGCTATTGCGAGGAATGAACTATTTTTTCATTTTAGTTTGGTGAGTATTGTGTTGTAATAGGGTAAATTATACAGGTTCATTTTGTTATTTGTTTGCGTAGTGCTACGTCAAATCGAATGTAACATTTGCAGAGGCCTGATCCTCCTTATAAAAGGGTATGATTACCTTTTGCGTGTGTAGCCACGGTGAGGCAAATTGTTACATTTGCAGCCGTGGACTGCGTTTACACCATGATTTGTTTATGCTTATAATGCCCGCTGATTAAATTTTTATACAATGCACTTGCCTTACGCTTTGTTTGCTAATGCTTACAGGTTTTATGACAATTGTTTAGGGTATAATATTATAATTATTATACTTATAAGCAGCAGCTTAGAGGCAATGATGACTACAATCTACATATGTGTATTCTAGGAGCACGATTTACGGACACCCGTATCTTGGCTCGGCATCCACACTTAGGCTTTGTTTGCAACCATGGTGCATGTTTCGTGTTGTTCCCACAACTGTCTTGCTTTTGTATGTGGCATACATATGTATCATTGGGTCTGTTTTATTTAGGTTCGCCATTGGTACAACCCGTGATAACTAAAAAACTGTTTGAGCTTATGGCTTATTTATATAGCATCAGTTCAGTTAAAGCTGAGATTACCCGTATCTTGGCGGGGCAACCTGTTAAGGTTGCAGCCATGGTGGGCTTATCCTCTTTAATGTGTGTTGTGAGGCACATACTGTCACATTTTTATTTGAAATCAGCACACGCTTTTGCGGTGTTTGTAGCTGTATCGATTACAATGTTAACCTCTCTATTAGTTCATATTGATTATAAAGGGCCATGATGAATCTGAGCAGGTTCGATTAAAGTTGTGATTGTCCGCGTCTTGGCGGGGCAAACCATTAGCTTTGCAGCCATGGCGGATGTATCCGCTTTTTCGATTCTTAGCATATCTGAGCCTCATCGACACATATCTGATCATCATTTTATACCTATTTGAGGTTAAACGCGAGTATTAAGGAAACACCAGCCGTGATGATCTTTTTGTGCATTTGTTTTTATAACGTAAAAACAACTATCGGATAACGGCCATTTTGTTAAAAAGGTTTGTCAAATTACTCGCACTATAAGTCTCTTTATGCATCGTTTTAATTTGTTGTTAATAATTATATATCGAATAAAATAGTTGCAGGGTGCGGCGAGAAGTGAACAGGGTGGTTTCAGTATAAATGGTTGTGAGATGGCTTTCTTTGTTGTGGAGGCTGGATGGTTCTCGCCAGAACTCAGTTAATATATCGGTAAGCATCCTGCGTAGAAAAAAAGTTGGGACCAACTAATTTACAGAAAAAAGTTATTACATTTGCCGGATTTGCTTGATGACCACTCTTATGTACTGTATGCAGGGTCATGTTGGGGCCAAACATTCCTCTAATGCAGGGGTTGGTACGGAAGGAGTGTGTAGTCGGCTGAAGAGGGTGGCGAAGACAAGGGTATTGATGATCAACCTGTGTGAACGTCCTATAGGTTTTTATCAAGGTAGTTAAGGTGAGGAAATTATCGCGTCTTCTGATCATTTATTAGTAACGATCACATGCATGTCTATGATTATGAATCTGATCTGTTAAAAGTTTGATTATAATTTTGAATTTTTTGAATGAATTTTTATAAAAAATTGCAGGTAGTTGAAGATATGGCAGTGACTAATGGATACACGATTGATGACACTATTGACAGACTTAATAAGCTACTCAGGTAAGTAACTTACTAATTGTGTGCTTTTTACTGTGTTTTGAATATACGTTTTTATGCGATGATGAATATAATCCGTTAAAGCTTTGTTAAAAGTAAGGGTGTTTGCTTCGGCTTTTACAGGTGACTTATGGCTTATTTGGTTTTCGTATTTGGTTTTGTCATAGGCTCACTTTTTGTGGCTTATTTTGAAACTTTATATAAGCTATAAGGACATAATGAAGCTTATATAAGCCGAAAAGTTTCAAAACAAGCCGTAAAAGGTGAGCTTATAAAACATTAGCCTAAAACCAAATAAGCCATAAGATAGCTATATAAGCCAAATCTCTTTACGGTTTTACTAAAAGCAAATATTTAGTTTTGGAAGAAGTAAAAAAAATAAGAGTAAATTCTAAGGGGTGTTTGGGAAAGTATATTAATCATAGAGGTGCTCAAAATTTCTGACTTGAAGACCTTACCTGCATAAAAAACAGACATAAATTCCAAGGGATGTTTGGGAAACTATATTAATCGTATTAGAGATGCTCAAAAATTCTGATTTGAAAACCTTATCTGCAACCTGCCTATTATCAACCTAAAATTAGCCTCTCCAGTAATTAAAAATTGAACGAAGCAGCACAAACTGAGTTTTGAATCCACTATTTTTCACGCCGTTTGAATGCACAAAGTGAGTACTGAACCATCAATCTGCAAACATGGTTTTCAACCAGTCTCTGCAAAATCAGTTTTGCATATATCATATTTGTGCTCTTAAAGGTTTATGTTCGTGCCAAATTCTATTACTCAAAAAGCATTACAGAAAACTAATACACCTTTTGTCCATGGCTAGACTTTATCCTTCAAACAAGTGCATTTTAAACCGATATACATCATTGGTTCCTTACATGGTCCATACATACATCGGCATCATGCTCAACGTGTTTATATGTTGCATCATATATTCAAATTGTTCAAGTTGTTAGCGAATTCAACCATGGATACAATCAGTTTCTGATATTAATCATATATTCAAACGTGTTTAATGTGTTTTGCATCATACATACAATGACATCTTTTATTAGCATTGCTACAGGAGTAAATAAAAACTACGTGGACTTATGGTCCATACATAAAAACACATTATTACAAAGTTGTTTTGGTATTTAGTATTTACATTAGTTTTATGAAATTAATCATTCCAATAAACTCTTCATCATCAATCTCTTCTCCTTTTTCTTCTTGCATGTTTTCTTTCTCTTCATATTTGTTATCTTTTTTCTTCTTTTTCTTCCAGGTTGAGGTTCTGGTGGTGCCATTGGACCAACCGACTCTGTCGACAATGCCTACAACTTTCACCATCTTCTTTACCAATGCTACTGCATCTATGTCTACAACAACTGTTACTTTTTTATCTTTAAGGTCTGCTGCTATCGTATCAACTCCTAATGAAATAAAAAAGAGATGAAAACAACAATAATATAGCACTTAAGGTGGCATGTCAATGATGCTCGAGTCATGTGTAAATGGTTCAGGTTGTGTTTTCTGTTGTGAAAATTGAATTGAGGAGTGACAATTTTTGTGCAGTAATAGATTAGTGTTGTATCCTTCATAAGATTAATGTGTTTCAATCCAATATGTAATTAACAAATGCATCATGTATCTGGTACTTCTAATGGTTTTTATTTGTAGTTTTTTTATAACGGAAAATATACTTTTATGATAAGAACGATCTATGCAAAACGTCCCGCTGCGAAGCGTGGGTAGCTCCCCTCGTTGTATATATGTCTTAGGTTTAGGTTGATTAAGTCGGGCCTGTTTATTTAGGTTAGTGGTTTTTTAGATGGACAGATAAGGTGTTCTGTAATTTAGGGATGATATTAAGGGGGTGCTTGTTTTGGCTTATATGTGGGCTTACGAGCTTATTTAATTTTGGCTTATATTTCATAAGACTCAATTTTCTGGCTTATTTTGATACTTGTGGGCTTATATAAGTTTGTTCCCATATGATAAAATTATATAAGCTCATAAGTCTCAAAATAAGCCAGAAAATTAGGGCTTATGAAATATAATCCGAAATCAAATAAGCTCATAAGCCCACATATAAGTCGAAACAAACACCCCCTAATATTGTGTTAGATCTGTTTTGTGGGTTGAATTTTTCGAAACGTTCGGTTTGGTTTTTTTTTGGAATCGAATAATTGAAGTGAAAATCGTAATCACGTTTGTTGATAGGGGTGAACCAAAACGGTGTTTTTATAAATTTTAAGATTGTATTTTTTTCCCCCAAATATTCATCTTTAAAGAGCCGATGCAACGCACGGGTCTAAACGACTCGTAAAAAATAAAGTTAAGTCTATATATTATTAAAATACTTTCTCAATTTTACACATTTAGGTAACCAACTTATTTTATTATCAATATAGTTATTGAAACTTTTAAATTTATGACGATATAGTCAATATCATCTCATGCTATCGATTGAAACTAAAAAAATAACTGACAAGTAATTTTTTTTCTTTTATTTTTTACTTAAATGAAAATACCACCTCATACTTTTTTTTTACTAATGACATGTATTACCATATAAAAGAGTTGTTTACATATTAGACATCACTCTTTCTAAACCTATATCCAAACACACATGTTAAACATTATCCTCTTCACTTTGTCTTCTCCAACGACACCAGCAGAATCCGGCGGGGCAGAAGCAGGTTTCGGCGAGACAGAAACATATTCCGACGATATCATTTAAAAAGTAGTCCATTATGACCCGTTAACATCCCATCTTTTCACCCATAAATTCATCAACTCTTATTTTTCAAATATTCAAATAGCAAAACCCCTATTACAATCACCATTACAATTCCCTAACAATATATAACAAAAAAAAACACATGAAACTGTATGGTAACTTTTCACCCGTAAATTCATCAACTTTTTTTTTCATAGTTGACTTGAATTATTCCTACACATCAATCATCATCATCCTAAGCATATCTTAATAGACAAACAAATATGAACCGTATTAACAATAAGGCTTACTTACTTCCAAAATACACTCAACCCACCTATAAAACCATGTTTTATTATCAAATTAACCAAAACCTTTACACATACGCAAAGACATAAACTTCATCAATCAAACCCTCGAAGCTTTAAGAACGAAGACCCATTTTAGAAAGCTTCAAGATCAGCCATTTAGTTAACTTCGGCGGTGGTGTGTTCTCGACGAAAGATTTGTCACCGCGTGTTCTTGATTTCCCGGCGTTGGTTTTGAGTAAGGTTACGCCACCGTTACCCTACCCGTTTTGTTTGGATCAGGAAGCTGAAGAGAAAGTTATTAAGGAAATCGGTAACAATAAGTTTCTTTTTTTGTAAGAAATGGGTTTTTTGAGAAAACATGTGTATGGAGTGGTGACGTGATTTACGAAAACAAGAAAGAGTGGTTACAAATTGTGATAAAGAAAATAAGGATAATGTTTTACAATTTTTATTTTTTTTGAAAACTAATGTTTTACAATTATTAACATAAAGTGTCAAAATAAGATCATACATGTGGAAAAAAAAGAAATATTTAATTACGTGGAAAACTCAACAGGTCATATTACCTATATTGTTTAAATAGCCGGTTTCAATGACTATATTAGTAATATTTAAAGTTGGTCACCTAGATGTGTAAAATTGAGAAAGTATGTTAGTAATATATAGATTTAACCTTAAAAAATACGTAAAAAAAATAAATAAGAGATTGTAATCATTTCTCACATATCAAGATACAAGATATATTTACTCAAAAAAGATACAGGATATTGAGTAATACTTCATGGTCAAATACCAACAAAAAAGTGTATATTCAGTTTCCAACATAGTAATTCGTAATTAGTTTAAAGTTGCTAGGGTATATGACAACTGCACACACTTCTGTACAGACCTCTGTACGATAAATAGCTCATGCACACACCGCTCGAACAAACAAAGAATACAAACAAGGCTTACGAAAGATAAATGCGGAAAATAATCGACACAAGATATAACGTGGTATCCACGACTATGATAGTCGTGGAAGTCCACGGGATCAAACCAGAGAGATATTATTAAGCTCTGAGCTAAACTGCTCAGGCTCGTGCCAAACTGCACGATCGTGCTAAACGGCACGATCCATGCTAAACTGCACAGGGTACAAACACACACACCCAGATCCAAGTTTACAAAAGCAATAAGAGGGGTATTTATAAGTGTGAAACCCATCTTCAATTTACTTATCTTACCGATGGGGGATTGGGTTTGCACCCAACAATCCTCCGCTCAAACCCAGTACTACGATGGGCCTCCCTTCCAACGATACAAGACGCAACCTATTCTAGAGTCACTGGACCACCTGTCCCACTCTATGTGAACGGCGTGATCTGCTCTACCTAAGCTATCATTGAATCTGGATTAACTTGGGGTTGCGCTATCTGCGCCACACACATCGGGGCGTATATCAGTCTTCATAACTCAACAATCTCCCACTTGGAGACTGATCACTTCACTGCTCTCCGTCTCAAGTAATCTCTGTAAACTTCAAACCACCTTCCCTTCAACAATGTTACTGCTCTAACCTTTCTGTAACGCCGAACATACAAAACACGTTGCACTAACAAAACGCAAGGCTATGTGATGACATCAAATAACGTTACATTTATACCATCATTTATCCCAAATAAATTACCCACTTTTATATAATTATTGCAAGAATTGTTACTTAATTGCTTAAAGTTTTTAATTGCAATAATTACGGAGTGTTTTGTGAAGACAAGCTAAAAGGCGCACATTTTAGAGCTTAAAACGAAGATATTTGAAGATACTTATTTCTGACTTAATACGATGTATCCAGCAAAGAAGATACGGCGTATCAGCGCCTAGACTTCACAAGAAAACGCGTATGTTCAATACCTATACGGCGTATCCTGTTAAAATACATACACCGTATCCATCAGGTCAAACAATCAAAGATCATGCATTAAATGTAATTGAGGAAAGATATAACTAATTGATTGTGAACATAATGCGCACTCCAAGAAATTTACCCCTATACGCTGTATTG